>CAUYQV010143133.1:0-24442 GCA_963574575.1 Galagoides demidoff
TCTTTTCCTGGTTTGGGGATCAGGGTGATGTTAGCTTCATAGAATGTGTTGGGTAGTGTTTCATCTTTTTCCATATTTTGGAAAAGGTTGAGTAATGTAGGTACTATTTCCTCTTTAAAGGTTTGGTAGAATTCTGACATGAATCCATTTGGTCCTGGGTTTTTCTTTTTAGGGAGATTTTGTATAGTTGATGCTATTACAGAGCTTGATATAGGTCTGTTCAACATTTCCACTGCATTCTGGTTAATTCTTGGGAGATGACGTGCTTCCAAGTATTGGCTCATTTCTTTCAGATTGTCATATTTCCGGGAATAAATTTTCTTGTAATATTCATAAAGGATTTTTTGAATTTCTAAAGGGTCTGTTGTGATTTCATCTTTACCATTTCTAATTGATGAGATTAGAGACTGTATTCTTTCTTTCTTGGTTAGGTTGGCCAAAGGTTTATTGATTTTGTTGATTTTTTTCAAAAAACCGACTTTTTTATTTGTTGATTTGTTCTATAATCCTTTTGTTTTCAATCTCATTTAATTCTGCTCTAATTTTGGTTATTTCTTTTCTTCTGCTGGATTTGGGATTGGAATGTTCTTTTTTTTCCAGCTGCTTGAGATGTCCCATTAAGTTGTTAATGTCCTCTCTTTCCATTCTCTTGTGGAAGGCTTGCAGAGCTATAAATTTCCCTCTTAAGACTGCCTTTGCAGTATCTTAGAAGTTCTGATAACTCATATCTTCATTATCATTTTGTTCTAAAAATTTGGTAATTTCCTTCTTGATCTCATCTCTGATCCATCTATCATTCAGCATAAGGTTATTTAGCTTCCATGTTTTTGTATGAATCTGCAGATTCTTGCTGTTGCTGAGTTCAAATTTTATTCCATGATGGTCCAAGAAGTTGCATGGAATAATTTCTTTTCCTTTAAATTTGCTGAGGTTAGATTTGTGGTCTAAGATGTGATCGATTTTAGAGTATGTTCCATGTACTGATGAGAAAAATGTGTATTCAGTATTGTTAGGATGAAATGTTCTATAGATGTCTGATAAGTCCAGAAGTTGAATAGTTAAATTTAAATCTAAGATTTCTTTGCTAAGCTTCTCATTGGAGGATCTATCTATTGCTGCCAAAGAAGCATTAAAATCTCCAACTAGGATGGAGCTGGGGGAAATCAAGTTGCTCATGCCAGTTAGAGTCTCTTTTATAAATTGAGGTGCATTCTTGTTGGGTGCATAGATATTGATAATTGAGATTTCATTGTATTGAGTATTGTCCTTTACAAATATAAAGTGGCCATCTTTATCTTTGGTTACTTTTGTTGGTTTAAAACCTATTGTATCTGCGAATAAAATTGCGATACCTGCTTTTTTCTGCTTTCCATCCTGGAATATAGATGACCATCCCTTCACTCTGAGTCTACATTTGTCTTTTAAGGTAAGATGTACAACAGATGTCTGGTCTGAGTTTCTGTATCCAATCAGCCAATCTGTGCCTCTATAGAGGACAATTTAAGCCATTCACGTTGTTTGAAATTATTGAGAAGTCTGATAAAATTTTAGTTATTGAGTTGTTCAAAATTCAGTGGACGTTTTTAATCCTTTTGCCACTGTAGAAGTTGGAGTTTGATCAATAGTTTCTAAGTGGTTTTACTTTTGTGGTGGAGGATTGCAGTGGTCATTATGGAGAATAGGCCTGAGAATATCCTGGAGAGCTGGTTTAGTTATGTCAAATTTCTTCAACGTGTGGATGTCATTAAAGTATTTAATTTCTCCATCATAAATGAAACTCAGTTTAGCTGGATACAGGATCTTGGGCTGAAAGTTATTTTGTTAGAAGAGATTAAATGTCGATGACCACCCTCTTCTTGCCTGAAAGTTTTCAACAGAGAGAGCTTCAGTTATTCTAATATTCTTCCCCTTGTAGGTTATGGTTTTCTTGTGTCTAGCTGCTTTCAAGATTTTCTCTTTCATATTCACTTTAGTGAAGTTAATTATGATGTGTCTGGGGGATGTCTTACTTGGATTGAGTCATGCTTGGATTCTGAAGCTGTCTGCAATCTGAATTTCAGGATCTCTTGACATATCTGGAAAGTTCCCTTTCATAATTTCATACAGAAGAGCCTCTGTGTTTTGCCAAAAAACTTCATCACCTTCAGGGATTCCTATGAGGCGAATATTAGTTTTGTTCGAATTATTCCAGAGCTCTCTGAGAGAATAATCTGTTTCTGCTTTCCATTTCTGATTCTCCTTGGATGTTTGGACATATTCAGAAGTTTTGTCTTCTACGTCTGAGATCCTTTTTTTGCCTCTTGCACTCTGATACCAAAAGATTCTACCGTGTTTTTCATATCTTTGAGGGCTGCAATCTCTTGCCTTAATGTTTCAAAATCTTTGGTGGTTTTGCCTTTGAATTTGTTGAATTCTTGAGTGAACTTTTGGAATGCTCCTTGAATTTCTATCTTTGCCTCTATTCTATTAATCTTATTTGCAATCCAAATTCTGAATTCAATTTCTGACATCTCAGCCATCTGTTTATATAAGGGATCTTCAGTTTCATCTGCCACATCCTTTCTTGGGGGGGGGGGTTTGATCTACTCTGGTTATTCATATTACCAGAGCTTTTCTGCTGATTCTGCCCCATGATTATTTTACCTCGTTTGGCTTTTCTCTTTGAGGTTTGTCAAGGACCCATATGGTGTTATGGCCTAAAAGACTGGGGACCTGCTTGGTGTGGTGGGGCTAAGTGGCTCTGTCTTATGTTCAGCTGGTCTCTGTCCTACCCTTGTCATTCAGTTTCTTTTGATTGAAGTCTCTGCTTTGGAGAAATACCAGCAATTATGTTGCCCTGCCCCCCCCAAACAACAATTGGGCAAGGAAAATCAAACATTCCCTCAACCATACACCCAGCACGCCCCTTTGAATAGTCCCTTGGTGTTCTGCCTGGTTTAAGGGGTCCAAATCAGTTGTCCTAGTCAGCACCCATATCAGGTGGAAAAGTTCAAATGTTTCCGGCAGCTAGATAAGAGGGGTCTGCTTGCATCTCGGATGTAACTTGCTCCAGTGCTCCATGAGGGCAAAGGGACCCACCCAGCAAATAGGTTAGTCTGGGAAGGTTAATACCTCCTTCCCCACCTTATACCCAGTCACTCATAATCCCCCTGGTCTGTGACCCTATTCACTCCAGTAGGCAACTGCTCCTGGGGTTTATGACCCCCAAAATCACCTAGAAATCTGAGTCCAGCAGGGACTGGTGTCAAGGAATGTCATTTGTCAACACATCCTAAGTGATTCTGATGCACATTTACATTTGAGAAGCATTCAAGTTCCTCATCTGTAAAACAGATTGTCTTATGAAATTTGTCAAGATGTCTTATATAGGAGAATAATAAGTGATAAATGATGGAAATAATAAGTTTCAATTATATCATAATTTATGCTCAACCAAAACTTATGAGACTCATACTTTTATCCTTAACCAAGAAATCAGCTTATTTATTTATTTATTATTTTAAATTTCTATAGATTTAGGGGGTACAAGTAGTTTTATGTTTCATAGATGAACTGTATAGTGGTGAAGTCAGGGCTTCTAGTGCCCTGTCACCTGAATAGAATACACTGTAACTGACAGATAATTTTTGATCCCTGCCCATCCCTCTTCCTCTCCTTCTCCTCCCTGAGTCTCCAAAGTCCATTATACCTCTCTGTGTGACCATGTATATCCATAGGCTTATTCATTTTTTATTTTAAGATTAAATGCATAGGTACCTGGTGGAGAGTCATCAATGAATGTAAATAACATTTATTTTCTTTAATGATTTCCTGCTCTTTAGAAATGAAAATATTCACTATCTTACTCTGCCCCAAATCTTTGCTTGCTGATGAATTAATTTGAAATGCAAAGCACAAGATGTAACTACAAAAGTGGCAAATGTGTGGAAAAGTTTGTCTCATTGTTAGGTCTGCTGGGAAGAAAACTCAGACACCCATGGAACAGCACAGAGTGCCAAGGACAGAAAGGGGCACATAGATAGCCACAGATGGCAATCAGGGGCTGTACTGGGACAGTTAAAGGAAATTGGATCCCAGTAAATACCTTGTGTGGAACCCTTCTCTTCTCATTACCATCACCAGATGACAGTTAGGTCTTCCTTGGCACATGATGCAGAGCTTGACCCTGCACTCACATAACAATTAACTTTCCTGAAGCAAATTCTGTGTTGCCAGTGAGTGAGTGACAGATTCCAGGTGACTGCTGCTTCCTCCTCTACAAAGCCCAGCTCTTCTCGTATGATGACCATACGTCCTGAATTTGCTAACCTAGACCCAATTTTGTGTAATTTTATTCTTTTCAATGGAATGAATAAATCTCTAACAAAATCTGAAAAAATTAATCTTCACTTGTAAGACTATAAATTTGATATAAATTTTTCATAGGACAGAGAGAAAGAAACTCTCCTTTGTCAGATCAGACTTTCCAAATTTGGGTTCAGAAATCATGGTCATCTAACAAGTCAGAACTATTCACTGGTGCTAAGAGCAGAAGGTACAGCATAGGCTGGTCCTGATGGCTAAAGACAGCGCCAAGTGCGGGTAAGAACACCTGCTCTCAAGCAAGGATCTTCTGAAAGTGGTTTTGTTAGGAGAGTGCGTTTTGTAAAGCTGGGAAGCCTCTCACAGTTACGGCGATGTTGGCAGATGTAGTTAAGAGAAGCAGCAAGACGTGCCCTGTACCCACGGGCGTTCTTTGCACAGCATCCCTTTCGCATCCCCTTAGCACTCTCTCCTTTAGTGTTGATTTTCGTGGGCGATACTGGACCAGCCCTTGGCAGTCTGAGCTCCGCTCATGTTTTTGTGTCCTGGATAGACACCAGGTACCTTTTTTTAAAAATTAAATCATAGCTGTGCACATCAGTGCAATCATGGAGTACAATGTGCTGGTTTTACATACAATTTGAAATGCTTTCATCAAACTGGTCAACATAGCCTTCACGGCATTTTCTTAGTTATTGTGTTAAGACATTTATATTCTACACCTAGTGAATTTCACATGTACCCTTGTAAGATGCACGGTAGGTGTGGTCCCACCAACCAGGTACTTCTTGTTTCTTCTTCTTTAGCTCTGCACTGAGCAGTTGATAGAAGTTCAGATCCCTGGTCCCAGCTCAAATTCAATTTTAGTTCCTGTCCTTCTTGGTGCTCTTAGAACCATTAAATATTTTTCTCTTTTGCTGTATTTGTTAGATGACCATGACGCCTGAAACAAAAATCTGGATGTCTGATCTGACAAGGGATGTATTTTTAGGATTTGTGTGTTTATTTATTTGAAATACCTCATAAATAAGGACAAATTATGTCAGACCATTGTCAATTTAATGAAACACTTTTTTTTGGCCCATGTATTAAGCGGCCCATGTGGTCCTCAGTTTTTTGACTCTCTGTTAAGGTAACCCTGGGCTGTGCACGTGGCCCCCATGGGCCTTGCAGTGCTGTGCGCTGATACCAGGCCACACTTCGGACACAGGATATCTATGAGGCTGTCCATGGCCCTTCTGCTGCAGTTCTTCCCTTTCTGGCATCTGAACACCACCCCTGAGCCCCCAGAGGTTCTATTAGAAGTCAGAAATCAGTCCCTGACCGTTTCCTTCCACCCCAAGGCTAAAAGAATCCTCACATCTAATGAACAAAGAGAGAATTCCTCCTCTAATTTTTTGCTCAAGACATTGTATCTACACTCCTAATTTTTTCCCCACTTGGAAATACAGAATCTATTTCTGTTTTCTGCCCTGCCAAAGCTTCTTTTGAGATCACCAACTGGCTGGGTACTGGGAAAACAACAAGTATCTTAGTATCTCAGAAGCACTTCGTTACCTTGCTGCTGAAGTGAGCTATCTCTTAATATCCCCTAGTGTAATTTTTTCCAAATGTCTTTTTTCCCTCTTGATATATACTCTGGAAACTAACAACAAATCTACAGTCCTTGCAAATAGGGCCTATTCACTGCTGTCACTGATATAAATGCTTCCAGGCACCATTTTCTCGTTTTTGGTCCCTTTTATAGAACTCCAACTTCAGAGAGAAAGTTTAAAAGCAAGATTGTAAACTATCAACCTCCACCCCCCATTTTTGTTGGAGTCCTAACTCCCAGTACCTCAGAATGCGACCTTATTTGGAAAGACAGTTATTGCAGATGGAATTTGATGAGGTCATGTGGGAATAGGGCGGGCTGCTAACCCAGTCTCGCAGTGTCCTTTACGAGGATACAGCCATGTGAAGATGGAGGTTTAGAGCGGTGTGTCCATGAGCCAGGAATGCCAAAGACTGCTGGCAAACCACCCAAGGGTAGGAAGAGGCCAGGAAGGATTATCCTGCAGGCTTTAGAGGGAGTCTGCCCTGCTGACAGCTTGATTTTGGACTTCTAGCCTCCAGACAAATTTCTGTTGTTGTATGCCACCCACTTTATTATGGCAGCCCTAGGAAACTAGTACATAAACCACTTATACCTCAGATTATTTTGGTTTTTGGCCTGGTGCAGTGTCTCACAACCAGTAATTCCAGCATTTTAGGAGTTCAAGGTGGGAGGATCATTTAAGCCCATTAGTTCTAGACCAGCCTGGGCAATATAGCAAGACCCTGTCTCTTCTCTACAAAAATGAAAAAGAAACAAATCTGGCAGGATGTGGTGATGCACACCTGCAGTCTAGGCTGCCCAGGTGGCTGAGGCTGGAGGGTCACTTGAACCCAGGAGTTCAAGGTTCCAGTGAGCTGTGATTGTGCCACTGCACTCTAGCCTGGGTGACAGAGCAAGGCCATATCTCTAAAAAAATAAAAATAAAAAATTGAGATATATTAATAGTAAAGTATATAAAGTGAAAATGAGCATGTTTCAAATGTATCATTCAATTTTTTATGTGTATACTTCAATAGTTTTTACATATACTAATGTAACTGTCATCCAGATCCATAGATAAAATATCTCCAGGACCCCAAGATGCTCCCTTGGCTGCTTCCCAGTCAATATCATCTTTCCTGACCCCAAGAAGTAAACACTGTTTTCACTTCTATCTCTCTCTATGAGTTCTTCTCATTCTTGAGCTTTACATAAATGAGATCATGAATATGTACCCATTTCTGTCTGGCGGCTTCTGCTTTGCATAAAGCCTGAGGAATGCATCCACGTTGTGTGTGTATGTGTAGTTCACTGGCTTGAGATTTAAGAATGATATAATTCTCTATATTGCTTTGAACAGAAATTAGCTTTCTTTTGGGCCTGCTGTGTAAGTAGCTTCCATGAATTGATTTGATTTTGTGACAGAGTATTTATGAAATGACAACGACTGAGGCTGTAAGCATAAGAGAATTGCAGTGACTTTTTTTTTTATTGTTTGGGATTCACTGAGAGTACAAAGAATTAGGTCACACTGATTGCCTTCATTAGATGAAGTCCCTCTTATAATTGGGTGACTCTGATTTTTGAAAAATAGTTACATATACCTGTGGTTGATACCTATTACACAGTAAAATGAAATTAGGGGCTGTAAACTGGAGAAGACAGTCAAATAAATTAGATACATCAGTGAAAAAACTGCAGGGAACTTTTACTTAATTCTACAAAGTTCCAGGAGAAAAACAAGAAACAGTTGGTTGAAAAGCATAGTAAATTTATCATAGTAAATTTATCTAAAAATTCTAGAAATTTATCTCAAGAAAATAACTAGATAGCAACAAGATTTATTTACCAAGATGTTACATTTAGCATAGCTTATGGCCTGATGGGAAGGGGGAGTGAGAGAGAAAAGAAGTAGCTGTAGAAGGATCGTTTGAATAAATTAAGGCCTGTGAGTAAGAGAAGGCACCTCAGTGTCTTCTGTCCTCACATTAAGTGCATTTCCACTCACAGTCAACAATGACATGTTTTACAGTGTTTAAAAATTATATGTTTTAAAAGAATATTTAATCATATGAAAATATTGCCTGTATGTTGTTTATTGGTAGACTTGTCGCTAAACAATAACACAGGATGATCTCATTTTTATAATAATGTTATGTACTACAGGACAAAGACCAGGAAGCTAAATATCAACATGGTCACTAGTGGTTACTTCTAAGTGGTAGAATTATGGGGGCAGTGAATTTTCTTCTTTGTGCTTTTTGCTTTTTAAATTTCTGATATTGTTTTAAAATAGGAAAATTATAGAGGGTGCCAAAAATGTATACACATTTTAAGAAAGGAAAAAACTGTATTGAAATTATAATACTGAATACATACATAATTAAAGGTGATACAAGTCATGTTGAACACTCTCCTGATTGCAAAAGTTAAATGTGACTTGAGTATTACAAATTTAATACAGTCTTTTCCTTTCTTAAAATGTGTATACATTTTGTGGCACCCTCTGTGTTTCTTTAAAAAAATGTATAGGCAGTAACTACCTGTTTCAAAGGACATGTTCATTTTTTAACAAATAATTTGATCCGAAAGCAAAGCAGCTTTGGGACATTAAGTCATTTCACTGTAGCATACATCTGAGATACTATTCAACATAGCTCACGTCTATTGTACATTATGAGCACAGCTTAACTTTCCTTTTTTCTTGAGTACATTTTTTAATGTCTCTGGAAAAATCCAACTTCTTAATTGTAAAAAAGTATAATTTATGTTCAAGTCTATAAAAATATGCACATTCTAGTGCCACATAAGCCTTATGAGAAAAACCTGTTTTCTGTTTTAGTGCAGTGTAAAGAACTGTATCTACTGCCCTCCCTGCCATGCACCATCACCATCACTGGCTCTGCTTGCTTTTGGAAGAAGGGTCTGTCTCTATCTTGGAACCAGGAATGAATAAATATGGGTTTACTGGGGTAAATGGTGGATTGAAGGAGGTAAGGAATCAGAAGGGAGGTGCTATACTATAGCTTGAATGTTTGTATCTCCTCTCTCAAGTCACATGCTGGTGCCTAATCCTAATGCAATAGTATTGAGAGGTGGGGCGTATGGAAGGTGATTAGGTCGGGAGTCTGGAGCCCTCAGGAACAGATTTGAGGTTGAGGGAGTGTGTTTTCCCCTTCAGCCACGTGAGGACATAGAGAAGTGCCCTCAATGAGAAATGAGCCTTCACTAAGCACTGAATTTGCTGACATCTTGATCTTGGACTTCTCAGCCTCCAGATCTATGGGCAACCCATCTATGTTGTTTATAAATTATCTGGTGTAAGGTATTTTATAATTGAAGTCAAAAGGACTGAGGCTGTGGAGTTGCTAGGCATTTTAGTTTTGAATGGTTTAAAGATGACTCCCAAACCATAATTTCAGATAGAATTGAACATGAGGAACTGAGATTAGCGGATCCTTGCGTAAGCCCAGGAATCCGGGGCAGAAGATTTGGGTGTGAGGAGTAAAGGAACAATGGCCGCTGAGGGACCTGCTGACTGGAAATCTGGAGCTGCGACTTTTCACTTTGTCATCTCTGATGCTTCTCATTTTTTTGTCTTTTGGGGTCTATTTTACATCTGTCTTGTCTCTTAGAGATGAACGCATTTGTCTGGTTTAGTAAGACTTTCAACATCTGGTGTTCACTAGGGTTCTGTGAAAGGTTTTAGTTTTGTTCTCCTCTGTCCTCAAATTTGGTTCGTTTCTACTTAAAGCTCAACAATTTTATGCAAGTTTCAGCAGAATAAAATGTTTTTCCTCAGTCTTTCTCTTGTATCCATCATATTTTCTGTGATGCTTTCCCTCCCTCTTCCCCTTTCACTCCTTCTCTTTTATACACACACACACACACATGCACACACACACATACACACACGCACACACACGCACATATACACACACACACACGCACACACGCACACACAAGCACATACACATATCTAAGGCCAGCCCTATGAGATTTTAAAAGCCCAGCCTTGCTATAACCTTACCTAGGAAGTGTTTTATCATGACTCCCCTCCTTCCCCTTTAATTTCTTCATTAACACAGATGTTCTCAGATCAAGACTAGAAAAGCAGCAGGCCCCTCTCCTCCCCACTTGGGGTATGTTTTGTTTCCTGCTGCTGTGAACTTTCCTCCTCCTGGTTGATGTGCTGAGGTAGGGTCCACATATCAAGACTGGCCTGTAAAACATGGGCACAGGGCTGTGTAACTAACAATGACACGCCAGAAGACAAACATGCATGTATTTAGACAGGCTTCCACCCTGCATAGTTCTTAAGGACCTGATGCAGTCACCACCTTGGCTGTGTGTGACCACGAGTTCAGGAATGGCCGGCCCTGTTGTTCCATCACTGCAGGGCTTTTTTTCCGGTCAGTATCAGGTTCATTGTCCAGGCAGATGGTTACTAGTGACTTGGGGACTCAGTCTTGTGGATCCTTCTATAATCCTGCTCTTATGAAGTGCTTCTGGCAACAAAACCTCCATTTGCTATTGTAGAGCAATCTCCATGGGTTTTATTTATTTAGAATTCAGACAAGGAACTTGGCTTGGCCTGTTGTCGTCTTTTTTTTTTTTTGCGAGTTGCATTTTTATGTTTTTACCATTAATGTCTGGTCTTGTAATCTTATCTCTTCTTTTTCCAATTGATTTTCCAGTGAGAATGACAAAGTTTGTGGTCATATTCATGATTTAGGGTTGCCAGATTTAACAAATAACAATACAGTATACCCAGTTAAATTAGAATTCCAGACCAACAGCAAGAAATTTGTAGTATAATAGTAGTGTATGCCATGCAATATTTGAGACATACTTACACTGTAGAATTATCAAAAGTTTAACTAAAATTCAATAATTGGGCATTATGTATTTTATCTGGCAAGCCTTTCATCTGACTTTTGCCTTTAGGATCTACCCCTATTGAATTAACATCTTCTCAAAGAAAAACTCAGGAGTTCAAGCTCAGTCATATTGCCCCCTTTGTGGTTACTAGTTGTTGATGTAGAAAGTTAACTTGTGATGAAAGTGAGTCTTCTGGGGTTATCTGTGGAATTCAATGTGCTACATCTACGTGGGGCTTTGTGCCTCATGTTCTTTATGTCTACAATTGTCTCTCTGCCCTCCTCTCACCCCCGTCTGTCTGCTTAGCTTTTGATCCTTCTTGGAGTTTCAGTTTCAAGACCATTCTTTCCTTTGAGAACATTTCCTCAACTACACAAGTTTGGGGAGACAGAGTTCATCCTCTGGATGCTCACACCGTCCCACACGCCCCACTCAGGGACTTGCTCATTGCAGTGAGCAAGTGAGGAGAAGATGTGTCTTCTGGGTCATTGTGGTGTCTTAGTGTCTAGCATAGTCCTTGAAGGAATGAATGCATCCTGAGGACTGGGGGACTTGAGTCTTGAATAAAAATTTCATAAGAGAAAATGAAGACAAATGTGCTTGGTTCTGGGAGAAGAAACCCAAACCAGAGGTGAACACTGATTTTAAATAGAGAAAATGCCTTTCACATATCATTCTCTGGCCCATGGGTTGCTTAAGTCTCAGGGTAAGGGGCTCCAAGAAACAGTCAGCTGAGGGACAGCAGTTCTGTGCAATCTCCCTGCATGTTGACTTCACAAGTCATCTTCAGCTCTATAGTAGCCGCTGATCTAGCAGTGAAGACTGTGCCTTTGGAGTGTGGTGGTGGTGGCACTCCTAGCAGGGGCAGCTATGCCATCATCTTTAGTGGGGGGGGGGGTGACAGTGTAGCTCTTAACTCTGGATTCTGCTGAGGCAGGCACTGTCACCTCCAGGAGCTGGAGCAGAAGAAATGGAAAGGACAGACATCCATGAAAAAATGTTCGCACGAGTTCCTGTACCCCCAGAAGGCTCCCAGGATTCTTTGAGCCTTGTCTAAGAGGGGACTGGAGTTTTGGCAGAGCAGCTGGAGAGCAGAGCCAGCAACTCCTGATTATAACATATGGTGACCCTGCTTTTACCCCCTGGTTGGTGTGGACTGGGAGACATCGACTGTATTCACATTTGCCAGCTACTTTGTTTAGAACACTCATAAATAAAGATACTGGCTCATTCTTCCTCCTGCACTCTACAGGGTAGGGTAGTTTATAGTTTCTCTCTGTAATTAAATTGCAGGCCTCGAAGGAGTGGAGAATTTTATGGGACAGAGGAAAATCTGATAAACTGCTCTTGTCCTCATTTGGAGCAGGGTCATAACAATATGTCATGGAAGGGTGTTATTTACTAGTATTTTCTTAAGAAATGATTTACTTCTTTTTTTTGTAACAGAATAAGACTTTTTCCAGATAATTATCTACACTTTTTAATTAGAATAGCCTATATGGTTGGACAAAGTAGGAAAGGGACCCTTCTTTCTGCTCTGGATTTGGAGGAAAATGAGTGAATGAAATAAGAGTATATGACAAACACATTCCATTGTCCCTTACGGTGCTGTATTTCTCTCTCTCTCTCTTTTTTTGTTTGTTTTTTGTAAAGACAGAGTCTCACTCTATCACCCTTGGTAGAGTGCCATAGTGTCACAGCTCACAGCAACCTCAAACTCTTGGGCTTAAGCGATTCTCTTGCCTCAGCCTCCCGAGTAGCTGGGGCTACAGGCGCCCACCACAACAACCAGCTATTTTTTTGGTTGTAGTTTGGCCGGGCTGAGTTTGAACCCGCCACCCTCGGTATATGGGGCTGTGCCCTACCCACTGAGTGACAGGTGCCTCCTATATTTTTTGGTCTTTACTATCTAATACAATGGCAACATTTACACCTTCCTGCTGAGCAGGTAAATGGAAAGAGAAACAATGTTGTTTATCACAAATTTTTTTATATTTGTTTTGGGCTGTAATTAGAAAGGAAATAGTTGTAATGGGGAACAGAAGCAGGGGCAAGATACTTATCATGAGAGGCATTAGTCAACATTTCAGTTTTCTCCTGAATCTATTTCTAAATATGAATTTACACAAAAGCCATTTAGAAAGGCAGCTGGGACTCTGACCCACTTCCTATCACCCCCACCTCCCACCCCAGGTTCACTTAACCTCATGTTATATATTAGAGCCACCTGAGAAACTTCTAATCCCCTGATCCCAGAGGAACATGCCTGGCTAATTAAATCAGAATCTTTAGGTTGAAGCCCAGGTCACAGCTTTTCATAAAATTTCCCAGGTGATTTTAATGTCTCACTGAGGCTGAGAACTATTATTCTGGAATGCACAAAAGTATTTGCAAGTTCAGAGTGTTGACAATAGAGACCAGGTTTCAGAAAAAGACTGCAGGTCTCTGCAGGACAGCTCTCGACAAAGCCTGAGGAGCCACAGCAAGGTAGTGGTGGCCTCACTTGTGCCAGAAGGTGTCCCACCAGCTCTATGCATGAGAGCATGTGTGACCCACAGACCCAGCAACAGCGTCGTGCATGCCACAATCATCCACGCACACAGAGACCAACACTTGGGTTATTTTTCCCCTTCCAGTATATTAGGCAAGGTTTTGATGCTTAGTAATCTACTGAATAAATGTGAATTATGGAAAAAGAAATAATGGGCCAAATCTGGTTTCCCAAATGCATGCACATTATGTGTGAGTGAGAGACAGAGAAAGAGAAGGAGAGAAAGGAAGGGAAGACGAGGAGAAAGGGAGAGAATACAAGGATTGCTCAAGACACCATTTTTCTGACCTAGTGTAAAACAGAGAGGGGAAGTTGGCACTGTGCAGAAGCACTGCCACCAGGAGAATCAGGTGAGGTTGCAGTGGCAGTTCTCTAGTGCCAGTGGTGGTGGCCTGGTGTGGTGGCAGCAGGAGTGGGCTAGTGGGCTGTAGAGTCCTTTCTGTGGGTCCTGTGAAGCCTGGGTATGGAGTCTCTTGGTGGTAAATGAAAGCGTATCCTTAGTTACCTTGACTGGGACAGGACCTAGTCCTACTGTCTATTCTCCTTGGGATCCTGGCATAATTTAGGGAAGGAAGCAACTTATTGGCTGTGAGAATCTTAGGAGATTTTATTGACTACATTCCATTCCACCATGGGAGGCGGGCAGTGTCCTGGCCCGAGACTAACTTGGAGAAAGAAATTCCTTGTTGATTGGGGTTTTCTACAGTGTCCTCTCATTCCCACCCACTCAGCCACTGCACAACTCACTTCTATTAGCAAGAGAGGCCAGAAGGAGAGGCTTCTGCTGTGTGCTGGGTCTGTCTCTGACAGTTCTTCCATGACTGCCTTCCGGGTCAGCTCTGCCCTTGAAGGTCTCAGGTCACCTGCCTCTTACAAAGAACTGGGCATGGGCAAATACCCAAGAGTCCTGAAAATATGTAGGCAAGAAAGTGGAAGTCACACGTTTTTTCTAAAACTATTGGTTGGAAAGAAAGAAGAAAAAGAAAGAAAGGTAATTGGCAAATATCTTTTTGAGGCCATTCCACACTAAGAAAATGTTTTATTCATGCTTGGATCACAAAGGAAGAGTTGAACATTTCTCTTGAGATCATTTTCATTCATTTTGTTTTACTACTAGTTTTCCTTTTAATTCATAACCCAGCCTCAGACCTCTGTGACTGAAATGTATCAATGGCCTTACATATTACTAATTACTGTAACAGTGTTTGTGGAGTCTTGCTGTGAGAACCTCCCCTATGTCCCTTTTCATCTTATAAAAACAGTAACAGGGTAACTGGGTGGTAATCCCAGCTTTTGGGGTGCAGTTTTGGTGATGAGCAGCCCCTCCTGGGAGTGACATGGGTCTTGCTCATTCCATTCTAATCAAGCTGTAGTAGGTTTGGTCAGATGATCTTTAGGGAGTGAGTCTGCAGTCAGGTCACTGAGATTTGGTTACCAACCTCAGTGGTGCTGCAGCTGTTAATTCCCAGCTCCTTGGACTGTAGGGCATGTGCAGTAATTCAAGGTCTTCATCAAGTACTTGCTAGTTTAGTAGACACAGAATAAGAATCTGTGCTCATGGAACTTGCGGTTTCTTTAAGGAAACATGGAAACTTAAGTAGCAAGGGTAGACAGTGTATGTCGGCTGACAATTAAGTTCTTGAAATCATCCTAGAAAAAGTGCTTTGAAGGGTGGACTAGGTGCTGGTGTTAATGTGTAGCTTCCCAAGGGGAGTACTTCAAAGGTGACTGTAGTGATATTTAGCAGGGAGGTATGTAGCACTTTCTCTAGGATGAGTTTGCAAACTTAATTGTCTGACCTCATAGACCTTATAAGTGGTTAGGGTTAGCTGGGGAAAACTGCTTGGAGTATGTAGGATTTGGAAGGATACTAAAGGCTGAGAAGGTTGGGAGAAGAGGTGAAAGATACGGTGTTTTGCTTGGGAGAATAGTTAAGTAAAGGTATGGCGGTGGGGGTGGGAAAGAGGATGGCATGTTTTAGGGATAAAGATGAGATTATCAGCTAGTGTGTTTGTTTTCTAAAGGTACTATAGACTTGGCGGCTAAAACTAGAGAAATTTGTTCTCTCACAATTCTGTGGAGTAGGACACCCAGAATCAAGATGTTGGCAGGCAACAAACACATGAAAAAATGCTCATTGTCTCTAATCATCAGAGAAAGGCAAATCAAAACCACCCTGAGATATCACCTAACCCCAGTGGGAATGGCTCACATCGCAAAGTCCCAAAGCTGCACATGCTGACATGGATGTGAAAAGAAGGGAAGACTTTTGCCCTGCTGGTTGGATTGCAAACTACTACAACCTCTATGGAAAGAAGTATGGAGAATTCTCAAAGAACTAAAAGTAGACTTTCCGTTTGATCCCACAATCCTATCCTGGGTCTCTATCCAGCAGAAACAAAATCATTTTACCACAAGGACATTTGCATCGGAATGTTTTTTGCAGCTCAATTCCCAATTTCCAACACAGGGAATAAGCCCAAGTGCCCATCAACCTATGAATGGATTAATGAACTGTGGTATATGTATACCAGGGAGTACTATTCAAGCATAAGAAAGGATGGAGACTGTACATCTTTTGTGTTTATCTGGATGGGGTTGAAGAACATTCTCTTAGTACTATATCATAAGAATGGAAAAAAGTATCCAATGTACTTAATACAAATATGAAACCAATATATAAACAACTACAAGCCCACAGGAAAGAAAAACACAAGTGTAATCTAGCAATTGGCAGGATCTCATCTAATGTGCACAATGTGAGGCTGTTCAGCAAGCCCCCTGGGTGAGGGGCTCAACTACAACTTGAACTTTACCTTAGAAATGAAGACAATGTAACCTAAACATTTATACCCTCATATCAATCTGAAACTGGGGAAAAAAGAAAGATCTGAGTTCTTCCTACTAAACTGAGCTACATACAGAAACAAAACAAACAAACAATGACAACACCAAACCATGTGGGCAGGGTTAGTTTTTCTTGGCAGCTCCAAGGGAGAAAGTGTTCTGTGTGTCCCTCCCAACCTTGGGTGATTGCAATCCTGGGTGCCCCCTGCCTTGTCCAGCATCTCTCCAACCCTGCCTCTGTCTTCACGTGGCCTTGTCCCCTGTGTCCTTGCCTCCTTTAAACTGCCTTTCTTTCTCTTTTAGGGATACTGATCATTGGATTTATGGCTCACCCTAAATCCAGGATAACCACACCCAGAGATCCTTAATTATATCTGCATACACTCTATTTCCAAATAAGATCTCATTCACAGGGACCAAGGGGTAAGACTTGAACTCTTTGGGGGGACAGTGTCAACCCACAATACATAGTCAAAAGAGATGAGGTTGGATGAATGGAGTGGTCTGCCTGTGTCTGTGGAGATGGAGGATATGAGTCTCAGATATTTGGAGCACCCAGTAGAGAGCATGATGCTTTGAAAGCAACAGGGACAATTTCTGTTCAGTTAGCTGACATTTAGGATCAAGGAGGACCTGGAGTCAGTGAGGAGTGTCAGGAGCAAACAAATTTGACTGACAAAGAGACATGTAACATGCTAAGCCGGGGCACCTCACCTTGTTTTTCCTGGTGCTTCTAGCTGCCTAAACATTACCGTATGCATATCCTGCCTTTCCAACAGTGTGACAATCTTCTTGAGAATAGTGGCCACATTTTAGGCTTAAATTCCTTCAGCACAATGTGGGGACAACATGGCACATCCTTAGTCAGTTTTTTGCTTGCTTGCTTGATGGAAATAGACTACTGATTTGTCGTGCCCTCCACGGCCTCCTTATTCTTTTCAGTACTATAAACAAACAAATACACAGGGTCAATGACAGCGATGAAGGTTTTGCTCTTGTCTATAGGTGTCTCTGTTGTCTATAAATTTCTGGGTGTAGATGACTCACCACACACTCTGCAGTTGGCTTGATGGAGTCAGGACAATGGGTAGGGAGGTGAGACTCAGTGAGATCAAGACTCTCTCACTATAGGGCAGCACCCAGCAGCACCTCCTTTCTTAAGCAACTGGAGAATGAAGGGCAGACAAATTATGGGAGACGTGACTCTAAATGTATCAGAGCCACGACCTAATGTGAAGCCCCTTAACATTTAGATTTATTTAATGTTTCAGTCTCTTTCTTGGGGAAAAATAGAAATGACAAAGTGCTTTAGGAACTAAAGTTTTCATGAAAGTCCCACCAAAGTCAGTAGGAAACTTTCTCAAAGAAGATAAATTACATACCACTGCAAGCATGGAATAATGCAAATTATACTTCCAGAATTATTATAAAAATATTTGCCCGTAAATTGTGCCAGCTTTGTGTTTTATATTACCACTGAAGAGCAGAGAGGCACAAGTCCATTACAATCACCCCGAATCAGTTAATCAGTTAATGGAGAGTTGAGCAGGCCTCAGCCTGGCCAGTCATTTCTCCCACAGGAGAGAAAATCAGAGAGGCTAACATATTGTGTCCTCCCCTCACATACTAGATGTGATACCCGATTAAATGACTGAACCCAGGGTGGCACCTGTGGCTCAAAGGAGTAGGGTACTGGCCCCATGTACTGGAGGTGGCAGGTTCAAACCCAGCCCTGGCCAAAAATGGCCAAAAAAAAAAGAGAGAACCTGGAAGAAATCTCAGTAATCAGAGGCTGAATCCTGTATGGTAACACTATAGACTATTAACATTGCCTTTACTTTGTCTTTCCCCAACAAGGAAAAGAATATGAGTAGACTTCATCTGAGATACTAACTTCTTAGTTCTGACAACATTTGCAACAAAACCTAAACGTTTTTTGTGGGGATGTTGATAGGAATTCATAATTACTAGAATCTCTTGTCCCATGAATGAGTAATGCTAAGTGTCATGAAGCTACTTTAAAAGAAATGCCATTTATTCACTCATTTTATTTATTTGCAGTTTTGGGCCAGGGCTGGGTTTGAACTTGCCATCTCTGCATATGGGGCCAGTGCCCTACTCCTTTGAGCCACAGGCGCTGCCCTATTCATTTATTGTTATTGTGGTGACAAATACATTGCATAAAGTTTTCCATTTTAACTGGTTTTAAATGTATAATTCAGTGGCATTAAATACATCCACATCATTGTGTATGAGCTAACTTTAAAAATTTATCTTTTACTTGGTTACTTTTTTCCTACAGAATATAAAAATGACACTCGAATTCCCTATGTATTCAAGTCAGTGAGGTCAATATTTTTGTAGAGAGAACTCAGATATCAACAAGGTAATTCTGAATCGCCTCACCTACTACTTCTTAGGTAGGTTGTGTGACGTCAAATTCTGCATGAAAAAATATTTCAAGTCCCAAAGATCTCTCGTAACCAACGTCAATGGAAAATTCTTTCTTTGAGATTGCCTTGATTCCAGTATACTGTTTAATCCACTTGGCCCATCTGTGTCGTGCTTGTTAAATTCCTTTACTAAATCTGGGCAGACGTAACTATAGCGCTCCTTTACTGCCATAGCAGATGCTCTAGAGGAATTGCTACTTCTCAGCCTCTGAGCAGTTGCAGAATCAAATATGTGATAGTTCGTCCTGTGACTGGAGAGCACTCACTGCATGTGCCACCACATATCCCTCAGGCCCAGGTGGGACAGAAGCGCCACCTTCTCTCCTATCTGTTCTCTTACCCATCAAGGTCCTGTGTGTTCTGATGCAGGAACAGCCTGCATGGCTCTATATAAGCCTGGATCATTAGTGAGGACTTCAACAATTTTCAGTATCATGTTCTGCCTTTGAAGCATTTAGTGGAGGTTTAGTCAAAAGAAAGTAACGACCTTCAGTTTCTGCTTTAAGTATTTATAGATCACTTGCTCCACAAATTTTTCCCTCAACAGTCTTTAAACTGTGGCACTTCATGGTAATGTGGCTTTTTCTGTTACTTCATTCCTAGTGAGGAAGTCCATGATATGGGCGGGGTTTGAAAACCCTCTTTTGAGCTGATTGCCTCCTGTTGCTCACTCTTCGATGGCAATACATAAAGGAATGATGAATGGTGGCTCTGTGTCTGTGGCATGTTTGCTATTGTGTATCCAGTGCCACAACCCATTCTGTAAGTTGGTGGTATCCTGCCATCCTCCTCTACTATTCTTGCTGCTGCCACTGTCTGGTTTGGTCCTGAGACTGATGGCAGGAGATGGGGACTTTCTAACCCTGCAGACTCTGTTGCCATCACCTATCACTTCTTCCTCTCACCTTGCCTTTCCTTTGGAAGCCAAGATGGCCCTTACTGGTGTCCAAGCCCCAGTAAGCCCAGGCCAGTAATTGTTTTGAATGGATGTTGTGGGGCAGCAGAATGACACTTCAATTTCTAGGTTATTGTTTGCTTCAGAGCTTATTTTAAAAGACCTAGAAATCCACCCTGTAGACTAAGGTGTTATCCTTAATGTTGTCTAGACTAATTGGAAATAAAGTACGAAAAGAGCCAAATAGGAGCAGTGCCTAGGCTAAGGTCACTTAGGATTGTAAAAGAGATGGCAAGGGAGATTGGAATGATGGAACCAAGAGTGGTCACAAATATAAGTCTTTAGGTTGAAGATACAGGTAGGTGACTTATCTGGAGGAAAACTAGGGAAGTAGGCAGTGAGGCGCATGTGAGGGAAGGTCAAATTGTGCCGAGGTTACTGAGTTAAGTGTAGTTTAACTGATTCACTCTCTGGGAAATGGTCTCAAATCTAGACGCACATCTGAATGACCATGTTGTTTAAAGCGGAAAAAAAATAAGATACAGCTATCTGGATCCTGCTTGAGACCTATTGAATCAGAATCTTTGTTGGTAGCCTTTGTACTTTTACAAAGCTTTTGGGGACGTTTGTTGAGAAAAGGATATTTGAGCCAGAGGAATCATTTTTCAATGGTCAAGAAACTAGTTTCTGCCTCTGCATAACAGCCAGGTGACCTCAAGAGTTCATAGTACTACGCACAAAGAAGACTGGAATTGTTTTTCACTCATCCATGAAGACAGATTGTGAACTCAAGAAGGTAGTTCTGTGTTGCTAGGGATGTTTATGTCGTGGGGTTGCTCACTCTTTGATGGCAATACATAGGTTCATGTGGTGGGGGGTGAGAGGGGAAGGCTTTGAAGACACTGAGCAGGTCAGAAGTGGCTGGTGGGTCCCTACTGCTGGCCTGTGTTGCAGGTGGCCCCTCTGTGGAGAAGGACAGCTCTCTGGAGCAGGGGAATGGAGACTGGCAGTCCAAATACAGACTAACGCTGAATAGCAGAGGCCAGAACAGGCACAGGAATTGGCTCAAATTTTTGATGTCATCTTGGCTCAATCTCTAGGAAAGGAGAGTCAGTGATCAAAATGAGGATCACAGCTGTGTGCTGTTTGTATTGAGTTGTAGGTGCATGTAGGGTGACTGCTTTATAAATTTGAATGTCAGTATATCTTTAGTGTTTAATTTTAATACTATTAAAACTACAGTGCTGTGAAAGCATCTAATAAAGTCAGCAACTTGCCTATTCTGTTGCTGTATGCCCACATCTGGAACAGTGCCTAGAACGTAATAGACGTTTATAGATCCTCAATAAATGTTGAATAAGTGAATGAACACACTGTTTCAAAGATGAAGTTAAGAACACCAGAAACACCTGAGCCCAGGTGAACCCTCTGGCCAAGCAGGTTGGGACACCTCATTGTGTCTGCAGGGGCGCACATTAACTTGACGTTGAAGCTTGGTGTTAAGCTAATTATCTTATTTATTCTACTCTTTATCTTCTCTTCCTCTTCATAATTAAAATAAAGTTTCAGAACTTTCATTCATATCAAGTGCAAATAACATCAAATATTTTATGGTATTACTTTACTAAAAGGCAATACATTTTTTAAATTGAAGAAATGATGTCTTAATATTGAATTTGAATCATCATTTTCATTAGGGAGAAAGATTTCTTTTCCAATGGTAGAATTGTTTTTGCTCTGAAAATCATAGTGACATTTAAAATTTAAAGAAATATAGTGCAAAGTGATTTAATATATAGTAAATCCTGCATAGAGAATGACAGTCTCGGCAGTAAAGAGAAGGTATCTTTAGATTTACACCAGATAGAATCTATGTTTCTCCTTTCCTCTTATTTTTTGAAGTGGCAAAGGATGATTCCTTTCTTGTCCTGGATATCCTTCTGATCTAGGCAATTCCTGGTGATTCCTTCCCTCTCTCATGAAGGAGTCGTGCTGACAGTAGCCAGGATGTCGTAGCATCCTTCATGTTTCATTTGATTTTGAAGCAACTAAATCAGGTACCACTCCACATTCAAGCAATAGCATTTGGAGTGTTTGCCTGACTGTCTGTGGAAAAGGCCCAGCCATAAATTCTATGTATTCCACGGACCACACAGAGAACTCTGATGGGGTCCACATACACAGGAAACCACCACTAAAAGAAACCACTCAAGATCAGGCTAGTGGTGGTCACCAGCTGCTGGAAAATGTTGGCAAAAACACCAGTTATCATTTCCAACTTTGGGAGTTTGCCTTTCATCCAGAGCCCACATCAAATACATTGTTGCAATTAAGTAGATTTATGCCACAGCAAGTTTCATGGAAATGTTTTCTTGTACTTCTCTGCTGCATATAAATGAAGTGGCAATCTTAGTTGGCTTTCTTCAGAGTCTAAAATATAAAAGTTATGAAGAACGGGTGTCATCATAACATAGCAGTTCTTGAAAGTAGTCTATAATTTAAACCAAATCATTTGCTTCCCATGAATGAGTTATCTAGCATTCTAAATTTCTGCAAAGCCTGTGCAATCAGGCTTATGTCTTCTTATGTTGTTTTTAGATTGGAGATACTGTGATATTGGCTTCCTATTTTCCTTTCATGTGGGGATGTTGGTGGAAATTCTTTGTAAGCTGAGAAATACCATTCATGTTTAAACTGCCATGTTTTTGAAAGTTTTAAAAATTTCACTGGACAGTTTTTAAAAACAAGTACAGCAAGGTTTTTTTTTGTTTGTTTGTTTGTTTTTTTAGTTCTCATTTATTATGTTTCTGGTTATATTTCACCCAGAATATGTCTCTTGTCCAGGTTACATAGGTATAAGAAATAAATTATTCTTCTGTTTGCATTGCTGCACGCTTTGGAGAAAGGGCTCTATAGCTACCAGTGGAAACCAGGGCCAATTCTGTGATTTGAATAGTGCCAAAACACCTCTGCTCAGATAATCATATGCAGCTAAATGGGATTAGTTAGGGATGCCATGTACTTATGATTGAGGCGCCAGCTTTGGTTCCATTCCCATGTCTCCCTGATGCCACTGTTAATCTCCAAATTTTAGGCAGTGATGGTAGAGTCCAGAGTCACCACCACCATGAAGGCGCTTTGCAGAGAGTTTGAGGACACTAGGGCCTGGGGGTCTTCCTGTCAATGCTCTTCTGCCCATGTTAGCCAAGGAGTCACTTGGGTAGGAGGAACAGGGCTGGGAGCCCTATGCCTGGAGGAGTGATGTAGAAAGGGCCACCATCATCTGCATGGTGGTCAGATTGGTGGCTCTTACAGCTGCCACCAGCCCTGGGGTTTGGGGGTTCTTTTCCAGCTTTTCCTCCTGGACCTGTAGAAGACATCTACAGACATCTGCTTTTAGTTCTTTGAGAAATATCCCTACTGTTTTCCATAGAGTTTTTATCTCTTTGATTTGGCCTCGGGTCTCGAGAGCTGGAATGGGATATAGTTAACTGAGGCCAAACCAAGGATCTGGGGCAAAGAGTGTCGTGAACCGTGGGGCTCCTGTGGCCCTGGTCTCATTAGTGCAGGAAGGAACCAGGTGAGAGGCAGATTAGAAGTACAAGCTTGTGGAAGGCAGGGCTAGCCCTTACTTTCTGGGTAGCCCCGAGCAACCTCCTCACCAGCCTTTTATTGAGCCAGAACAACACAGGTGAGGGGAGAAATTAACAATGACTAAGTGCTGAGGACACAGGCTCCTCCCATAAGGAACTCCTGTGGAGGAATGGCCCGAGGTCCACACCTCAGCTGCAGATCATCTTCCTCGGATGTTGGCCTCTCCTACAAAAGAGAAATTTACATTCCTGTTAAAGGCAAGATTGACCCAGGATCTAGTGAATCCTCTGAATCCTATCGTCCAAAAGAGGAGCTAGAATACAAGGGCTCTGATATGAAAGATTGGCAACAGAGAATCTGAAGGATGAAATAAGCTGGGAAGATCCCGGGGAGCTTTCTGGAAGTAATGATGCACTGACCCCTTCAATATGACTGTTGGGAGAGCAACTTTCTTTTTGCTCTAGGTATTTATTGCTTATAGCTCCTTATGTCTCAATAATTAGATGTGAGAGCTTGCTGAGCCATATGAGGACTTGGGGAGCTTTGCCATTTCATCCTTACCTTCGCCAGGTGATTTTGATGCACTTGGCTGAGGAGTGTTCCAAGTACAGAAGTCTAGACATTGAAATTCAGGAGTAGAAAGCTCCCATGGAAACATCCCAGGTTGTATATTGAAAGATTATTTCTCTCTCTTTTTTTATATTAAAAAAATTTCTAAATACCAAGAGGGTATAAATATTTTTGCTTATATAAATCATTTTTGTAATGCTTGAGTCACAACTGTAAGTGTGCCCGTCACCCAAATGGTGTTCATTGTGCCCATTAGGTAGGTTTTTACCTCTCTCTTCCTTCCCTGTCTCCCCTGCTTCATTTCAACTGAGTTTTACTTCCCTCTGTGCTCACTGGTTAGTTCCAATTTGATAGTGAGTACACATGGTGTTTGTTTTTGCATGCTTTAGATACTTCACTTAGGAGAATCATCTCTAGTTCCATAAAAGTTGTTGCAAAAGGCATTAATTCATCTTTGTTTATGGCTAAGTAGTACTCCATGGTATACACATATCACATTTTTTTAATCCACTCATGTACTGATGGGTACTTGGGTTGTTTCCACATCTTTGCAATTGTGAATTATGCTGCAATAAACATTTGAGTGTAGGTCTTTTTGATAAACTGGTGCCTCTTCTTTTGGGTAAATTCCTAGTGGTGAGATTGCTGGATGAAATGGTAGGTCTACTTTCAGTTCTTTGAGAAATCTCCATGCTGTTTCCCATGGAGTTTTTACTAATTTTCAGTCCCACCCATAGTGTATAAGCATTCCTTTCTGCATCCATGACAACATC
>CAUYQV010143139.1:0-24903 GCA_963574575.1 Galagoides demidoff
CCTTAGCCGATTGAGCCACAGGCGCTGAGCCGGTAATTTCCTTCTTGATCTCGTCTTTGACCCAAGTGTCATTGAGCATAAGGTTATTTAGCTTCCATGATTTTGTTTGAGTCTGCACATTCCTGTTGTTTCTCAGTTCAACTTTTAGTCCGTGGTGGTCTGAGAAGATGCAAGGGATAATTTCTATTCTTTTAAATTTGCTGAGTTTAGACTTGTGACCTAGGATGTGGTCTATTTTGGAGTATGTTCTGTGGGCTGATGAGTAAAATGTGTACTCAGTTTTATTAGGGTGAAATGTTCTATAGATGTTCATTAAGTCTAGATGCTGAATGGTTAAGTTTAAATCTAGAATTTCTTTGCTAAGCTTCTTGTTGGATGATCTGTCCAGCACTGCCAATGGGGTATTAAAATCTCCAAGTATGATGGAGCTGGGAGTAATCAGGTTGCTCATGTCTGTTAAAGTGTCTCTTAAAAATTGGGGTGCATTCTGATTGGGCATAAATATTGATAATTGAAATCTCGTCATATTGAGTACTACCTTTAACAAATATAAAGTAACCATCATTGTCCTTGCTCACTTTTGTTGGTTTAAAAGCTATTGTTATCTGCAAATAGTATTGCAACACCTGCTTTTTTCTGCTTTCCATTAGCCTGGAAAATAGATGACCATCCTTTCACCCTGAGTCTATGCTTGTCTTTTAAAATAAGGGAATTCTAATTGGAAAGAAGACTCCATAATCTTCTCAAAATTACATGCACAGCAACATCTTCTCTGTAGCATGTGCCCTCTCTAGCTTTCTTGAGAAATTAAAATCTGGCATCTGTTGAATGTCCCTCTACTGATAAGACAAGGTAGAATTTAAAGATGCTCATAAAATCATAACTTAAAGCAGCATAAACCCAAGAGGAGCCTTGCTGCAGTCCCAGTAAATGGTCCAAGATGTTATGGCTTATCAATGCTACCTACTGAGTTGTAATAATTGTCCAAATAACCTTCTGGAGGAAGCTGCAGGCAGCCTTGGCCACCTCTTCTTCCCTGTAGGCCACAAGTGGACCAGAAGCCTGCCTGACATACAGGTCCTGGGGCTCTAAAGTCTTTGCTCTGAAATGGTGCTAAGATGACAAAGGGGCATACACAGAGACCCCTTCTGTAGGGGTCTACACAGGCATCAAAGGGCAGGGGCTACATTTGGACAAACTGCTAAACTTCCTTAGTTTAGGGCACTAGTTTAGCTAGTGCCCAGCTAGGTTTGTGGAGGTTGTGCACAGCTGTATCCAGAGCCATGGTGACAGTGCTGCCAGCTCCCTCTATTCTCTTGGTTTCATCAAAGTGAAGGATACTTTATTCTGTAACTGTGAAAGAATAGGGTAAGTCTCTGTACTGCAAGCCAACTCCCACTGTGCATCAGGGCACATTTGGGGAGGACATCAGAAGCTAGACCTCCAGTGTCCTGGAGCCACCAAACCATAAACCTCCTTCAGGAGAGAATACTTACACTGAGAGACCCACCGACAAGTAAACCCTGCTCTGTGTGGGGAGGTGGGTACCAGGCCTCTGGCTCTCAAATGTAAAGTAGGGGGTGAGATCAGTTCACCTTTGAGTACCCTTGCACTCATCTGTGATGGTTAGACTACAATTCACATCAGCACTGACTGCTCTGAGCACCTTGCTGGGCCAACCTCCAGCCAACTTGAGAGCTAAGTGAGAAGGCTGAGTGGTGAATTTAAAGAAAGAAAAATATACTGCTCCCTGACAAGAGTGTCCTGTGTGTCACCTTTCAGTGTGCAAGACTGCCCTTCCCTCACTGATAGGCGGTGGTTAGTGCACGACGAATTAAGTGGGGTCCAGCTGAGGATCTCTTGCCCTGGGTGCCAATGGTCCCTTCAGAAATGTTAGAACAAGCTGGAAACCCCAGAACTATATGCATAATGGTATGGGCATGAACACATGATTTCTTTTTTCCTCTGGAGAGAGAGCACCCACAACTTTTACCTGCTTTTCAAAGGGGACTGTAATGTCAAAATGGTTAAGAACAATTAACTAAGCTAGACTCAAAAGTAGATCAGAGTTTTCCACTCACGAGGGGTTGAAACAACTACTGTTATCTTCCTGGAGGGCAGAGGGGACCACTGCCAAAGGCAAGCAATGCTCAAACGGCTTCTTTAAAGCCTATCTCAATGAGATATCCAAGCCCACCTGTGGTCACTTTGGGGTGGAGGTGGAGGGTCTGAGGCTGCTATGGCAATAGCACAGCTGGAACCCAGCAACTGAGCCCAGGCAGCAGAAGAGAGGAAGAAGTTGGAAGATAAAAAAATTAAAAGATATTCTAACTCAGCCTAGAAAGCCACTGTCCAGCCATGTCACCCAGGCAATTGGGAGCCAGCCTCCCTTCCCACTTTTTAGCCACAGCCACAACTGAAGCATATTTTGAATTCTTTTCATAAATGGCAAACTGTGCCAGATGATCCTGGCTTAACAGTCATAAGAGAAGACGATCCTCACTCATCTGCCAGTTTGGAAACAGGACAGTAGGAGTACAAGTACTTGGGGGAAAGAAAAGCCATTCATTCACGTGTGAGTTCTCATTTTCCCTTTTCCTGTTGCCAGCCACCTGCCTCCACTCATCAACAACGGAACCAGCAGCCAGTGACTAGCTTCACCCATTGTTAGGGAGTCAATTCTGTCTCCCCAAGTTCTTAAGTTGTTGATGTGTAAACCCTAGTACCTCAGAATGTGACTATAATTGGATATGATGTCAGGAAGAAGTAACTAAGTTAAAATGAGGACATAGGGTGGGGTCCTAATCCAATCTGAATGATGTCCTTGGAGTTAGGACACAGACACACACAGAGGGATGACCATGTGAGGACACAGCAAGAATGTGGCTTTCTGCAAGTGACCTCAGAAGAAACCAACTCTAATGATGCCCTGAACTTCTAACCTCCATAATTGTGAGACAATAAATTTCTGTCATTTAAGTCCCCCAGCCTGTGGTCCTTTGTTATGGCAGCCCCACCAGACCTACACTCCTATGAAGCTAGTCCCTGATCAACATGCCCAATGTCTAGCCACTGTTAGAAGTTCCATTATTTTAGCTTTAGCAATACGGGATATAGCTCTTGTTAGGATTTCTGCTATCATTTAGCCAAGGTGTGCCACAATTTTGTTCTAAAGTATATACATAGAAAGAAGCTGATAAATAAATAATATACAATGTGTTTACATGAATCTAGTCTGTGAAAACTGAAATATGTTTCCATAAACACTTACTAGGCATCTGTCTACTAATTACTGGGTAGCTCCTGGACCTGTATGGGAGTAGAAACAAATGCGATGTGGCCTGGCCCTCAGGAACCTCCTATAGCATTGCCAAGAGATGGGCTCGCATGCTTCCAACTGCCCACCCCACCGTCCTGGTGTTTCTATGCGCCAGGTCAGCCTGACTTCCCCTAGCCTCTCCTCCACCCTCCCTGCCCTCCTGATGACGCAGGCTTCCCAGGAACTCTGTGTAGCTCCCCTGCCAGTCCTGCCTCTGTCAATGTCCACAACCCAAGCAACTCGAACCAGTCATTATTTCCACTCTGGGGCCAAATCTAGAACATAAACATATAACTGCTAGGAAGAACAAGCCACACCTGAGGACTCTGAGCAGACTTCCCGGTGGCAGGTTGTGTGAGCCAAGAGGGGAGGGTGAGGAAGACAGAGAGAATGGGGGAAGGAAGGGGAAGTCTGCAAAGTCTGTGCAGAGATGAAGAGTAAGGTCATTCAAGAAGATTTTAAAGGCCAGCACGGCTGGAGCTCAGGAGCCCACAGAAGGCCAGACCAAGGAAGGCCTGGCAGGTTGGGGCAGGACACCCAAGGACAGTGATGCCATCAGACCATGTATGTCAGAGGACCCTTGGAAACAGGGAAGCTGATTCATGGGGGACAAGGATGCCCATAGGAGGCCAGTAAGGAGGGCAGTGCAGTGGTCCAGGTGAAAGAAGACAGGAGCTTAGCAGGGCAGGAGATACAGGACCTGGACAGGACAGAGTTGTACAAGATGCAGATGAGAGCTGCACGCGCTTCTCTGAGACAGGTAGGGGCAGAGGCAGTGAGCCGGGTTTAAACATGTATGATTTAGGGTTATTTTTGAGACATTAAAGTTTAAATGCTGGGCATAAAGGTTAAATAATAAAATGTTACTTTTAAGGTATGTTTTAAAATCTAAACTTTTGGCCAGACGCAAGGGCTCATGCCTGTAATCCTAGCACTCTGGGAGACTGAGACAGGTGGATTGCTTGAGTTCAGGAGCCTGGGCAAGAGAGACACCCTATCTTTACTAAAAATAGAAATATTAGCTGGGTATAGTGGCACATACCTGTAGTCCCAGCTACTCCAGAGGCTAAGGCAAGACCATTGCTTGCTTGAGCCCAGGAATTGAGCTCTAGCCTAGGGCAACAGAGTGAGACTCTGTCTCAAAAAAAGAAAAAATCAAACTTTTCACCAATTCACAGTAGCCATGACACTTAGAACCAGTTGGGTTACACTGAGAATGTGAAGAAACAGTTTGTCACTGTCATCTGATCACTCCAGATGGGGGTGACGGTAATTTATGTGACAACTGGTTAGAACAGCCCTAGAGTTCTCCTCTCCATATGTGGGCAAATCTACTGGGTAGTAGCCTCTCCCAAAGCCCATTCCACAGTTCATCAACCCCTGAGACCAATTTGGTCACTTACCGTCTATGTACTTTTATTTGCCAGGAACTTTTTGTTTGTTTGCACTTCTAATGGCTCTTGCACACAAAACTGTCAGATAAAATTCCATCTGTGGTTAATGGAAAGATCTGCTTAAACGTTGCATCACTGTTGGCAAGAAACCTGATCTGTGATTAAAGTCTAGGGGTAAAGTCCCATCCTATAAAACAGAATGCCCACTCCAGTCCTTGAAATCATTTTGCAACTTCTGAGTTTTAAAGCACTGAATGAAGCATCCAACTAGGGGCTTCCACCTCCCTGAAAGGAGCCATCATGGGCCTCTCCCTAAGATCAGCCTTCCATTTCCACCATCCATCTGGCTGAGGACTGTAGGGAAGGAAAGGGCTGAACCCAAGTCACTGTACTAAAATGTAAGGTTTGGAAGACACAGGCAGCAGCATCTAACTATAAGCCAGCTTGGAACATAATCAGAACAAGTAATTTAAAAAAAATTTGTAAGCCCTTTCCATGATTGGTGGGTGATTCTGTAGCATCCACCCTTCTCCAGACATTTGGCAAAAGAACAAGTTAAAAACAAATGCATTCAGTTTGCTTAAATGACAGACCTTGGAAAAACCCAGTGACTGATACTGCACTGGGGCTGCTCCCCCAAGGACAGGACTGAGCAACAACACAATTCCAGCAAAATGGCTCTTTTCAAAGATGGTTTTAAAAACCTCAAGTAAAGGTAATTAGTGAAGGAAAATAATTGCACAATTCTGGTCCAGGAACAATGTTAAAGATGCTTAATAAGTGAGTGCCTGAGCACCCATGCAATTAAAGAAGAAAGTCCTGTAGTTGACTCCTGTCCCACCTAGTGTTGTGTTTTGTTTTAACAAATGTACATTCTAGCTTTTATATGACATAGGGGCAGTTGTAAATTCCATCACTTATCAAAGTTCTTTTATATAATAGAGACTGGAGCTAATTAAAATAAAATACCATCTGCATTCGATTGAACTTTATCCCAAGCCCTATAACATTCATTTCCAGTTTGGTCATTCAGACACAATGGTGCCTTTGTATTCCAGTGTCTCTGTATAATAGAAAATTATCTTTTCCTTTTGTTAATATTAATTACATAACTCTCCAGATATTAAAGTGTCACAAAAATGCTTTGCTAATGTAGGAAACCGTTTCTGATGTGCTGCAAAAAAAAAATATCCCTAAATCCTTTCATAAAACAGCTAATTTCACCAAACATTTAATTGCAATAACAAGGCAAAGTAAATATTAGTCAGACTGACAGCTAATTGACTTGGTTTGTATTAAAACTAGACTAATTTCAACAGAGGTGTTTCAGTTACAATTCTGAATTCATAATTGGTTCAGATGTCTATATGCTTTCCCTAGGGCTAAAAATTTAATTAGAACTGTGATTAAACAATCAGCCAATCACATGGCAGTTCCAGGTAGACTGCAATGCTCAGGCTGTTTACCTTTTATTTGCTCTCTCTTCTACTGGCAGGATGCATTGATAGCAGCCCTGCCAGGAGCCTATTAAGAAGCTCTGCGGCAAGGAGATTTTTATTGGAGAAAATTTAACTGCCGTAGCCTTTGCCTAAGTTAGGAAATTATTCTTCCGTTTCTTTCAAAGAGACAACTGATTACTGGAAATATTTTGCCCTCAGACCCAAACTGAATATAGCCCTTTTAAAAACACCTAAAATGAATAAGCCACACCTACCAGATGTGGCAGAAAGGAGGCAGGCCTGGGGTGTGGTGGCACTGAAACCCTCCACAGACACAGTCTCTGCTGCCTCAACAAAAGCCTTTCACGTCAGTCTCTCCTGTCTCCAGTGCGGATGTCACTGTGGGCTTAGTATCACAGTGCAGCTCTGCACTCCCTGGGTACAGGGCCCTGCACCCAGCAGATGCACAATTAACATTTTTTGGAAGGAAGGGAAGAGCAGTATCTTTAAAAGTTTCAAAACACAGTTACCAAAAATAGAAGACATAAACAAAACACAGATTAAGTCTCCTACTTCAACTCTGCCTTAGCGCTAATGTGAGAAACTGTTTAATTAATTCTTGGAAACCAGCAGGGAAAGGAGTCACAGAAATCCACTGTCCCAATCTCTTCTCAAAGCATGTCTACGCCAGGGACTCTCCTCTTGCACACAGATGTGCCTCTCATCATAACCATCTGCACGGTAGCAACTTAACACTCTGAAGACTACAGATGAAGAATAAGCATGTTGTCTTCTCAGGACAGATTGATCATCTACTTAAAGTGAAACTCCAGGGTTGCTGCAGGAACTTCCTGCCTAGCCTAGAATTTTCTCCAAGATAACAGATGACAGGCCACTCACTCTCCATTTTTGCACAGAGTACCCTGCCACTCCTGTTCCACTGATCCAAGCGTTGGTGCTGCCTGTACATACCCAACTTCCCCGCCCTGTGGAAACGAGCAACTACAACCTGGCTTTCTTACTAGAGGAATTAAATGCACTGGCCCCTTTGAAAAACAGTCCCTCATGTTCCATGGTGTGAGCACAACTGTGTATAATCACACTCCCATACGATGAGGTGAGAAGATGTATGGTGAGGTGCCCAAGCAAACAGTAATCCCTTCATCAACATAAAATTCCTTTCCTTCTCTGAAGGAATAATAGGATTATTGCAATGTCTTTTATCTGTCTCTATCTTTCCATCTATCTATCCACTCACCCATCTGTCCATCCAGCCACCTATAAAACAAATACAGAAATATATTCAAGACATGTCTGCCTCTTCATAGCCCATTTCCATGAATGAGCTCTGAGGGAATACCTCCCACACATGACGCCCCAGAGAAAAGTAATTCAGGTAAGGCACCTGGGATAACCTGTGTCTTCCAACCTCCCCCAGCTCAATCAACACAAAAAGCTTCATGAGTGTTAGTGGGATGGCTTGGGGCTACACCAAGAATCCATTTTTCCATGGAAACTAATGTCTTCTGAGAATAGTCGAAATAGCATCACACACTAGCTAGGGATCCCAAATCAGCATTTAGCATGTTGATTTCTACGTTCTAAAACTATAATTCACCAATGGCCACATTCCCTGGGGCTATGACTCCCTCTCACATGAACTTGATGTTCCCTCAGAGAACCTGTTATCCTGTGACATATCACTTTTCTTTTTCTGGGTTAATATAAGGGTACACATAATTAGGTTCCATTATTTGCATTTGTAAAGTGAAGTCCAAAGCATGAGTTGTGGTAGGAAATGTGCCATATACCCCTGCATTATACCCAAGAGGTGGGAATTTACCCAGTCTCAAGCCCCCCCCTTCTTAATTGTGTTTTTCTCTCCTTTGGGCCTGTAGTTGTTCAATCTACTAGTTTCAGATTAGAACTTGGGATGCTTGTTTTTATAAAGTGAGATATTTTACTTGGGAGAATATTCTCCAAATCCATCCAGGTAAATATAAAAGATGCTAAGTCTCCATCTTTTTATGGCTAAATAATATTCCATGGTATACATATGTCAAAATTTATGGATCTATTCAAGGACTGATATGCATATCTACCCAGAATAAAAAAAAAAATTCCTTTTACACACATATTTTTCTTGCTTCATTTTCCGTCAGCCTCCCTGCCAGCTCTCTCTCTGCTGTGGAGAGAGTCAGTCACATGGAAAGTATTCCAAAAATACTTGTTGAATGAATGAACTCATCAAAGGCTCATTTGGTTATCTTAAATTTGTAACCTTACCAATACCTATTGATTCATGCATGTCAAATATTAATTTCAAATCTAAGGAGAAAGTATGACCCACCCAATAAATATGAATTAGATGAAAAAAATTAACCTCTTTTCAAATTCCATTTATATTAATCTCAAAGATCACATGAATTTTTAAGGAAAAAAATATTTACTGTCCCAATTTTCCAAAGTATATGTGTTATGACAACCACCAAAACATCCATCTTCCTGGTCTCTAATTTCATAATTAAAATCTTTTGAATTGCCTGGTGTTTTTGCTTTATAAGCAAGATTTACATATGTATCTATTGTAATTATTGTGTATTTTGTTGATTTTAAAAATATCAATAAATCTACACTCATGTGATTGCTGTTTCAAACTAAAGTCAAGAATTTAAATTCTCAAGTCTGACAAGGGAGCCAAATATTTGAAGCTTTTTCAGTGGTTCTCAAACTCCCTAATGCCATGACCCTTTAATACAGTTCCTCATGTTGTGGTGACACCTAGCCTAAGAGGTTGAGAACCACTGGTTTAGATCAGGCGTCCTCAAACTACAGCACGCCTAGGACATTCATCCGGCCTGCTGGGTGTTTTTGCTGCTGCTGCCTATCCTGCTTAGCAGCTGACTTGTCCTGGGGTCCACAGTCCAGCCCTCCAACGGTCTGAGGGACAGTGAACTGGCCCCCTGTTAAAAAGTTTGAGGATTCCTGGTTTATCTACACATCTGTCTTGTTTTATTAGAAATGGATGTTAAAAACTTATGTCATCTAGAATCATGGTAAAACTCACTCAGCCATTTTTAGAAGCATAGACCTAAACACTGCAGCCCTTAGGAAAGCATCCAGCCCATCTGTACCTGAGGGTCCATTCTGAGGAAGTTGTGAGGGCCTCTGCTAGTCAAGGTTGATCTTTTAAAGGTTTTGCTATGATAAAAATGGTAGTAATCTTCCAAGGTTCCAATCTGCAAAACAGGAAGCAGAATAACCATCAATTAACACAGCTTCAAAAGTCCTCCATCCCACAAGAATCTTATCTCAGAGGCTTATTTTCCCAGAGGAAACATATGCTTCCCCCCTGTAGCTCTGGCATATGTTCAGCATTTATGATTGTGAAGGTGGATTTAGTCACTCATTTTTAGATAAACAACTCTAAGTGATATTTCCCACGAAGCACACATGCCGTCAAATCTTGTAGTAGATGGATAATATCACTTAAAGTTTGTACTACCTTGGCTAATTCTTTTAAACAGAAATTAATGTTCATTTAGGGCCGAGTATCCCTAAAGTAGCTAAGTTAGTGTCAAGTCAGGTCTATACCAAAATATTCATTTATAAACAAACCCTGTCCTCTCCAATCAATGGGGAAACTGAAATATCAAAGAGTGAATACTCACTCTTAAGTGCAACAAGGAAGCCAAAGAAAACATGTAGATTCATCTGCTTGGGGATTGTGAAAGGGTCAGATGAGAACATCTTAACCTCTGGGTGTCCCAGGTTTCTGCCAGGGGCAGTTGGTCAGGACAGACTTTAGCTTGAAGACTGGATGGACCCAAAGGCAGCTGTGTGGCTCAACCCTGGCCTTCCAGAAGGGCCAGCTCTCCTTGCAGTCCCAACATACCCACCACCTGACAGCTTCTTCTAAATTTCAGTAGTTAAAGAAAATTGCTAGTTAATCACCAACCTCAAAATGAATGTTTTAAATAAAGATAGACTGAGTATTATAGACACTCTCAAGTTGCCCTTCGCAGGCTAAATCATCCTAGTTTCTTTTCCAGTTTCTGATTAAAGGATGAATTTAAGACTAATCATCTTCTAGAGGAGTTTTGTAGTGATTTACAAACATGGGGTTTTAGTTGGGTAACCTGGTCCAAACCCTCCCTGCTCTCCATCATTTGCTGTAGTGTTCTTATTCAAGGATATTCAACACCTGTGAATCTCAATTCCTTATATGTAAAATGAGGATAAAGCTCCTTATCCCTTGGAGTTGTTCAAGTAGGACTAACATCCACCCAACTCACAACAATCCCTTGGATGTCCCCACCTCACTCATAGCCATTCTGTCTATGACCTAACTTCAGTAAAGTTAACTGGTTTAAGCAGAGACCTGGAGGAACGTGGATGCTACAAGCGGCCATTTCCATATCTTTGCACAAGAAGTTAAGGCAGGTGTACAAGAGAACCCTCCAGCCTCTTTACTAACTTTCAGTTCTCCCTTCCAGCAGTCTTGGCAGTTTGGATGCCTCCTGTTGCTGGGTTTAGGAAACACTCCTTTCTCCTTAAAATAAAGACTCTCCTTTTTCGCTTACGCTTACTCCAGTGTGTTTTTCTTGCTTATAACCACAGAACATCAAATACTAAGATAGCCATGAGGATCAAAGTAGTATTATCTATATAGTGCCCAGTTTAGTGCCTAGAACCTTGTGGATGCTTGACAAATGGTGTGGGAATTGGGATTCTCTCTCTGGAATCTCTCTAAGCCTCCTCCATTCCTCCTCTGGGTCTGGAATGCCACATCTAAGTCTCCACCTAACTTGACCCCTTCCTACTGGGTGACCTGTGTTAATCCTCTGAAATTTCCTCATGAAAGTAATAACTACCACCTTAAAGGATTGCTCCAAGATCTGGATGAAATATATACATGTGAAAGAGCTCGGAGAATGTCCAGCAGGGTTTCCATAAACAGTTTTTCTCAGTTCACTCATTACCTCAAGACATTTTTCTGCCATCACAAACCTCATTATTTCTGCCCTGTTTTGCCCATAAGCACTTTTATTTTTCTTTTCACAGATTAAGTCACCTTGCTCACTTCTTCAACAAAGTTAATTGCTATATGTATCAAAAGGCTCCTCCCAGCGTATGCTAGAGCTGTTATTTAGCTGCAGAGGCAATCATAGATCTTAACTTACAGCAGTATGTAATCAACACTTTTGCTTATAAGCTGCCATCATCCCTGGGAGATGTTACACAACTTTGGGTCTTTTAATGCCAGACATTCAAGTCAATTCCCATTCAGGGACAAGAAGGAACTAAGAGTTGAATGAAACCAGCAGGTAAAGGAAGAGATTCACTGCAGAGCTACTGACCCTTAGTAAGTCCATGTCAAGGTGGACCTGGAAGCCACTCAGGGTAGCACCTGGTCTTTGGGAAGAAGTAGCCACCCTCTCTTCAAAGGCCAGTCCTAAGGCATCCAGCACGCTGCCTCTGAGCTGCCCCAATCCTTCCTAGCAAGGGTCCATGGGATCTGGGCTGATGTGGGCTATTCTCTCTGAGCAACCCAAGAAAAGAACAGATGGTTCCCACAGCACTAACTAGGCAAACTGCCTCTGTGGGCAGCAGTGGGCAGCACCACATCTGTTTGGTTACTTATGCCCTGCCCAGCATGAGGTCTGAGGATCTGGAGAGGGCTATGCCCACTGCAGGGAAAACAGGAACACTAACCAAGGTCACCTTTCTACCTTGCAAAGCCAGCTTCAGAAGTGGAGTCTGGCCACTCTAGTGAAACAACACAACATTTATCCTTTTGAGACTAGCTCATTTCACTTAACATCATGTCTCAAGGTTCATCCATGTTGTAGCATGTGCCAGAATCTCCTACTTTTCTTTTTAAGGCTGATTTATATTCCATTATAAGCATATACCACATAGCATTTATCCAGTCATTGCCTGATGGACACTCAGGCTTGCATCTACCTTTTGGCTATTAAGAATAGTGTTGCTATGAACATGGGTATGCAAATATCTGTTTGTGTCCATGCTCTTAGTTCTTTTGTATATATTCCCACCTCCTGTGTTTTGATATGGTTTTATTGGAACAGAACCACACCCATTCACTTACCCACTGATCACAGCTGCTTTCGTACTACAATGGGGGAGCGGAGCAGTTGCAACAGAGACCCCATAGCCCACAAATCTAAAATAATTTATATGTGAACTTTACAAAAAAGGTCTGCCAACCTATAGAGCATTTGCTATTGGGAATATTCTGAGAGTCCACTAAGTCTCTGGTGACGAGCATGCACACTCTTTCTAAGGTTGGGAACACTGAGGGACTCTGATAAACACAGGTGCAGCTGCAATCCTAAACCTTCAGCATCTCATTTAATCACTGAGCCATTCTTTCTCTAGAATCCTTCTTGTCTGATGCCCTAGTAGGCCACACGCTTCTTGTGACTCACATTGTCCTGCCCTCTCCACTCCCCCCACCCCTGTATTAGGCATCAGGTCAGGAATGTGAGGTTTTCATGGTGGACAGAAGGCCAGAGACAATCCAGGGTGGCAGCACAGGAGGCAGGGGCTGCTGATACCACCTGGAACACAGGCTGAGATGACTGGGCATTTATGATGCAGCCATTTCCTGCCTCTTGGAATCCACCCCTTCCCCACCTTGGAGATTGTGAGGGCCCTAGCCTTGGACAGGGTCACTTAAGGGGATGTAGCTACAGATCTGGTTTAACATGCCCTTTGGCTCTGACTCACAGACTGGGTTATGGGAAATAACCACAGAGATGGCCCCATTTTATAGATGGGGACACTAAGGCCCAGGGAGGTTAAGCCCATGCCATACCATGGGACTCCCAATTCCTGAACTAACAATTTCTTCAGTCTACCAGCAGACAAGCAGGTGACAACATTTGACAATAGATGACATAGAGAAACACAAAATAGGTTGTTCCTCCCAGCTCTGCAGTCTGACCATCCTTGGCCGCAGTCTGGGACAGTGTCTACCCCAGGCATTGGCTCTGCTCCTAGGATCATGGCTCATGGGTCTGTGTATCACATCTCGAACAGTGTCTGAGCAGCCTGCCTTTATCAACAGAGGAACAGCTCCCACAGGATGCTGCTACTAGAGGGTCCTTTTAGCCTCCTCCTCCTTCTGAGGAACAGAAGAGAAACTCCGCATCCACCATCCCAGGCTGTGCCCCAGGCCTGCTCAGCTCATTAGCCCTTCATCTGCTCTTCAGCAATTAATCTGACCACTGGTCTGTAAGGTGTTGTGTTTTAAAGTCACAACAAATAATTTCAGTATGTTCATGTTCTCATTTGTGCCCATGGTATTTTCACAATGTATTAGAGCCAGGCTCTTAGTGCACCATTCAAGAAAATAATTTGTTGAATACAGAATGCTCACATCTCTTTACTCAACATTGATATATAATTGTATGCATTAGCTGACAAAATTGGTAACATCATTAACACATCATTAAAAAGCTTGCTAAATATTCTCGATGAGAACATTGAAAGAAATGAGATACAAAAGCTCCCAGTGAAGAGAGCTGAATGTAGTGCAATTCTCTTTAATAGGATGCTCATTAGACATTTTAAAAAATCTAGAAAATATAAGCACATGATATAAAATATGGAAGGTACAAAAGGATATAGAGTTCATAGAGAACACCGATTTCTGCTCCTTCTCCTGTCCCATAGCCATAGTTCCCCAACTTTTACTGAGTGCTCCCGGCTTATAATAAGAGCAACTAATGCTTGCTGAGTACACACCCTCTTGCTCTTCCAGGGATCAAGCTCAGAGTTCAGATGAATTAACGAACTTAATTCTCACAACAACCCTGCAGATGTGATGGTCATTCTTATCTTGAAGATGAGGAAATTAAGGCACAGAACAGTAAAATTATCCGAGACTACAAATTTAGTCAATAGCACAGCCAGGATTCTTTTATTTACAATTATTTTTGAGACAGCGTCTTGTTCTGCTGCCCAGGTTGGAGGGCAGTAGCATGATCATGGCTCACTGCAGCCTCAAACTAATAGGCTCAGGTAATCCTCCTGCCTCTGCCTCCTAAGTAATTAGGGCTACCTGTGTGCACGAACACACCCAGCTAATTTTTTACTTTTCATTTTTAGTAGAGATAGGGTCTTGCTATATTAACCAGGATGGTCTCAAATTCCCAGCCTCAAGCAATCCTCTGGCCTTGACCTCCCAGGATTCTTAACCATCTTACACCTTCTGCCTCTTAGCAGTTAAGACCATTAGTTGCTATGGTCTTAACTGATTCCACGCACTTGGTTCCTGTCTTCAGCAGCAGATTCTGTCACTTAGAGCCAATGCCTGAATAGGTGTTCCCTTTTCTTCCTTCCAATACAGAAATCATGGGAGAGATATCTTATGCCTCATGTCCATAGATAGTCTATCTGTATATATGTGTATATATCTAAGTATGTGTGTATATTGATGTATGACTATTTTTACATACACATATGTACACGGTTGTCCCTCAGTATCCATGGGGCGGTTGGTTCCAGGACCCCTTGCATATGCCAAATCTATAAATGCTTCAGTCCCTTATATAAAATAGTATAGAGAATCTGCTGATCCATAGTCATACACATTATTCATTATGCCAAAGACTCCTAGATCGATAAATGAATTCTGTAAAGTTTTGGGATACAAAATCAGTGTACAAAAATCAATAGCATTTCTATATATCAACAATGATCAAACTATAAACCAAATCGAGAAATCAGTTCCACTTAGAATTGGATTGATTAGCTACCAAAAGAAGAAATTTAGGCCAAGGAGGTGAACGTTCTCTACAAGGAAAACTACAAAACACGAAAGAAATTATAGATGACACAAACAAATGGAAAAACATCCTGTGCTCATGGAGTCGAAGAATCAACATCATTAAAATGACCACATTGCCCAAGCAAACTACAGAGTCAATACAAGTTCTATCAAAATACCAACATCATTTTTCACAGAATAAGAAAAAACAATCCTAACATTCATATAGAACAGTGGTTCTCAATTTTCCTAATGCTGTGGCCCTTTAATACAGTTCTTGTGGGTTGGTTGAGAACTGCTGATATGGACTGAAGAAAAAAGCTCAGATAGCCAAAGCAATCCTAAGCAAAAGGAACAAAGCTAGAAGCAGCATATTACCTGACTTTAAATTATACTACAAAGCTACAGTAACCAAAACAGCACACTGCTGGTATAAAAATAGATACACAGACCAATGGACCAGAATAGAGAACCCCAAAATAAAGCCATATACTTATAGCCACCTGATCTTTGACAAAGTCAACAACACACAGTGGGGAAAGGACACCCTATTTAATAAACAGTGCCGGGAAACTGGATATGCAACCCCTATCTCTCACCATATACAAAAATTAACTCATCATAGATTAAAGACTTAAGTGCAATACTTGAAACTATAAAAATTCTAAAAATCCTAGAAAAACCTCTTCTGGATATTGGCCTAGGCAAAGAACTCATGACTAAGACCTCAAAAACAAATGCAACCTAAACAAAAATAGACAAGTAAGACTTGATTATAAAGTTTTTGGATACCAAACAAAATATAATAATCAGACAAGCTGTAGAGTGAGAAAAAATACTCACAAACTATACATCTGACAAATGACTAAACCCAACAATGTATAGGGAACTAAAACAACAAAAAAGAATACCCAAATCAGAAGATATAAACAGACATTTATCAAAAGAAGACATACAAATAGTCAACAGCATATGAAAAAATCCTCAACATCAATAATCAGAGAAATGCAAATTAATGCAAATATGTTGTCAAGGATGCAGAGAAAGGGAGGTGGATATGCAAATTAGTACAGCCTCTATAAAAAATAGTATGGATATTTCTCAAAAAAAATATATTAATAGAACTACTATTCTATCCAGCTATCTTACTACTGGGTATATACTCAAAGGAAAATGAATCATATCAAAAAGATACCAGCCCTCACATGTTTATGATAGCATTATTCAGAACAGCAGAGATATGGAATCAACCTAAGTGTCCCTTATGTGATGATCAGATAAAACAGTGTGGTACATATACCATGGAATACTACTCAGCTATAAAAAAGAATGAAATAATGTCTTTTGTAGCAACATAGGTAGAAAATCATTATCTTAAGTGAAATTACCAAAATGGCAAGTCAAATGCCAAGGGTTCTCCCTTGTAAGTGGGAGCTAAATAAAACATGTGCACACATGGTGTCCACAGAGAGTCATGACAGACACTAGAGACTCAGAAGGACGAAAGGGTGGGAAGGGGTGAGGAATAAAAAATTACTTAATGATACAACATACACTGTTTGGGTGATGATTACACTACAAGCCCAGACTTCAAAACTAAGCACCATATCCATATAAGAAAATCACACTTGTCCTCCCTAAATCTATAAAAATTTAAAAAAAATTTAAATGAAAAATGGCATAGTATATTTGCATACAACCTATGAACATCCTCTCATATATTTAAATCATCTGTGCATTACTTATAATGCCTAAATAGTTGTTATACTATAATGTTCAGGGAATAAAAACAAGAAAAAGAACTATATGCACCATATTTTTATTTTAATTTTTTAATAAGATAAAGTTTTGATCCAAGACTGGTTAAATCCATGGATGCAGAACTCACAGATATAGAGGGCCACGTGTATGTATCCAAATGGTATATGGACATGGATGTGCACCTGTTTGTATACACATACCTGCATATGTACTCAGGTGTGTTTATGCAAGGTGCATGGCTCTAAACATTTGGTCTTCCACAGTTCTCACACTCAAGTGCACGTCAAGGGGTCACTGCCAGCTGCCCTAACTCAGAACCCCTGGACCTGCAGCTCACCAGCTCAGTGCACACCAGAATTGCCTGAGCAGCTCCAGCAAAACTGCCATGGGTCAAAGCTTGGGGCAAGATGGAGTTCCTGGTTCCAGAGGTCTGAACTGCTGCTGGGGATGTGCCCTCTGGGGTGGGGTGGGGTGGGCGGGCGGAAGATGCAGAGGAAATTTAGCTATAACCAGAGGGATTGCATCACATACCAAGAGGGCAAGCCCCCTCCAGCAGACTTTCCTTTGGGGCTGGGCTATATCTTCACCATCTTTGTCCCCTGGCTGCAGGCAGAGCACATGGGTCAGCAGACAGCTTCTACCACCACAAGAGCAGCAACTGCATCACTGCGCACCTCTCGCCACCCCCATCTGTTTCTCCTCCCGAGGAGTTCGCTGTCTTGGTGAAAGGCACCATCAAATCCTCCCGTGTGACTTCTTAAGCAGTTCCCAAATCCCCTCTACTAATATAGGCATCCCTACTCCTCTGCTCAGACCCTCTCTGGCCTCTTAGGCTCTTCTGTACCGTGGCTCTGACAGTCCCTCCTCAGCTCCTCTTCATCTTAGAGGATAAAGCACGAACTCTTACAGGGCACATGAAGGTTTCCATAACTGGGCTGCGACACCTTCTCTAGCCAAAGGCCTGGCCCCTGCCCATCTCAACTTCTGTTGTGCAGTGTAAGGGATCCTGCCCTCACTCACTGTTTCATACCCGTACTTGCTCAAGTTAGTCCCTCACACCAACAAGACTAACTCCTACTCTGTTTTTATCCATCACCCCAGCTGTCACTGCCTCTGGGAAGCCCTCCCAGACTTCTCAGGCCCAGTCACTCCCTCCCCTTCTTCCCATCCACCATAAGCTCTCAAAGGCAGGAATTATGACCTCTGCCAATCCTCAGGCCCTGGCAGCATCTTTTGTATAGGAACTCAAAAAAAACATTTTTTTTAAATGGTGAAATTAAACAGACATCTGGCACCAAATGACACTGGGAAAACACATATCTCTCCATCCCGCCTTCATGTACTTGTCCACTGCAGTCCTAAGTCCAGAAGAGGCAGCCAAGTCTCCAGCGCTCCTACAGAGACACTGTCGTCTTGCCTTCTGGCTCTCCCTCTGCTGTCCTTCCAGGACAGTCCTGAGGCCGGAAGTGCAGACACCTGCCAGCTGTGAGGTCTGGGCCAAGCTCACCCCCAGCCACCTCTCTAGCCTGCATTCTTCATTCATACCCAGCTGCAGAGGGGATGACTCAAGGGACCTACAGAGCATGAACAGTCTGCAAAGCCAAACAAGGGAGGGGTTGATGCCAAGTGTAGGAGAAAGAGGCCTAGGCTGGGGAGTTTACAGGAAAGACCTCTCCTACAATTTTTTTTTCCTTAAATACAAGTCTAGTCAGCTTCAAATATCTTCCCTGCTTAGAGAGGGGAGGTGTGAAAGCTGATAGATCCCAGTGGGTACTGCCAGCTTTTTTTTTTTGAGACATAAAGTCTCACTTTGTCACCCTCGGTAGAGTGCCTCAGCTTTCTAGCTCATAGCAACCTCCAACTCCTGGACTTAAGTGATTCTCTTGCCTCAGCCTCCCAAGTAGCTGGGACTACAAGCGCCTACCACGATGCCTGGCTATTTTTAGAGATGGGGGTCTTGCTCTTGCTCAGGCTGGTCTGGAACTAGTGAGCTTATGGAATCTACCCAGCTGAGCTTCCCAGAGTGCTAGAATTACAGGCGTGAGCCACCATGCCCAGCCCCGCTGCCTTCTTAGGGGAAAAGACGATAATATTTTGGGCAGTGCCTGTGGCTCAGTGAGTAGGTGCTGGCCCCATTTACTGAGGGTGGTGGGTTCAAACCTGGCCCTGGCCAAAACAGCAACAAAAAAATAGCCAGGCGTTGTGGTGGGTTCCTGTAGTCCCAGCTACTTGGGAAGCTGAGGCAAGAGAATTGCCTAAGCCTAAGAGCTGGAGGTTGCGGTAAGCTGTGATGTCACGGCACTCTACCAAGGGCGACAAAGTATGACTCTGTCTCTAAGAGAATAAAAGAAAAAGACAATATTCTGTAAAGATCCTAAGGAATGGAGAAGAGCCTTGTCTAAATGATAGGCAGCAAAGTCACCAACAAGCATGTCAGCCTACCCAAATGACATCAGATGGTTTCAAAGGTCCACCCACCCAGTAAGCTGTCTTGTGGGCATGACTGCAGACACAGGTGCAATTCCTTAAGCCCTTGAGCCAGCAAGTTGGGATTGGTTAAGTGCATACTTTGGTCAGTCCACATAAACACTCCCTCCACCCCCCAGGCCAGCCCAGCTAACCCCTCCTGCCTCAGGGAACAACAGATAAGCAGCCACAGAATGTCACAATTCAAGATCTCAAAAATGAATGGGCTATAGATGATGCTCTGAATTTACAAAAAAACGATTCACTTTATCACTCCCCAAGCCTGCCCTTGGCTGAAAACAGATGTTCCAAGCCCAGTTCAGTCTGCAGCTGCAGCATGGTGGCTTCTGGAGCCGCTTGCCTGTTCTCAGGGCCAGCATCTTCCCAGGAACTCAGCTTCTGGGAAGAGTCCATGTCTGAAAGTCATGGCTGTCTGAGTTCAGTTATATAATGTTACTGATCTCAGTTGGTCTGCTTAAGAAAAATATAACTAATTAGAGCCTATAAAAACCTATACACCAAATTAATTCTGCATTGCTCCGGTGATTTCCGCCTGAAAAGAATTATAAATATAGATGGCCACTGAACCTATTTTTAGCTAGTACTGGGTTACCTGGTATTTATAATTAAGGAAATCCAGAGGGAGAGAAGAATGGACATTTTGTAGTTTTTAAAAGCACATTTAAGAAACTGCTTCCCATTTCAGTCACACAGACACATAGCAATGTTCTGTTATTGCAATAATTACAGTCCTGACCCAAGTTAAGAACATTTCACAATTTCCCAGTCTCCTAAATTTACTTTCTCCAACACACATCCACCCAAACAGGACAATTAAGCTGCTCAACTTCCTACAAATTACTGAAAAATCATTAAGTTTTACTTAGCAGACTTACATTTTTCTCTTCCTTTAAGTTGCCAAATCAAATGGTTTAGCTTCAGAGGAGAAAGCTTCATTCAGATATGTGGCCTCAGCCTATATTTTTAATGCCCACAAGGAACTACTACCTGAAAAACTTTATTGTCTTTACTTTGAAGCTCTCCATTTTAAATCATTTACTGTTTGAAGGTTTCTTTATGGCTACCCAACACTTCTTTAGTATTCATTTTTTATTTGAAAATAAAATATAAAACATTCTTTTTAAAAAATTTCATCCTAGGTCTATGACACAGGGCATACATAGCATGCCATGTGCAGGGAGGGCTGAAGGGAGGCAAGGGGTGTGCCAGGACGAGGCACTACTGGAGCCCAGCAGGTGAGGGGCAGCCCACCCTGAGCACTGGAGTCCAAGCAAATAAATATACAACCAAGTGTGTGTGAGAGTGTGTGTTAGGTACAGACATGCTGTCTCCATCTCTCCCCATGGAGCAGGACTGAGAACAGCAACAACCAAGAGCAAGGAGCCCTCCTAGAGCCCAGATCTTGGATTCTCCAAGGGCTCCTTAGAGATGACTGATTTCCAGGGTTAGGGCAAGTACAAGAGGAACCTATGGGGAAGCTATGTATTGACACCAGTGCCTATTCCACCCTCCAAAACAATTCTGGGATTCTCTTTCTGGAATGACTATCAGAGCGGTCACTGTATGAGGTCTGACAATTAAGTTCTCAAACTCATCCTAGAAAAAGTGCCACATACCTTATGGTTCAATTATCACTATAGCTATCAGATGGCCAAGGAGAGTACTCTGAAGGTGACCATAGTGGTGTTAAGCACATAGCACTTTTTCTAAGGTGAGTTCATCAACTTAATTGTTGGACCTCACATTAAAACCTAGAAATAGTCAAAGAGCTCTAGAAATATCTCAAAAGGATTTGGAGCCAGACTGAAGGGGGTCCACTGACCAAATCAGGGTTAGGTGAACATAAAAATAATCACTCTTATGGACTATATATATAATCTACTGAACAAGCAGCCCTGAGTCCCTATAGATATAAGTAAATAATGAATTCAAAATTTTATAGGAACATCTGGCCATTTTTAAATAGTTTCAAAGTACCTCTCCTTCAAATACTTAACTATAAAGGCAAAAAGAGAAGCTTTACAATGGAAATCCTGGTTGTAACCATCTTAATCAAGTAATTAACGTAAGTATCATAGTAATGGGATAAATTAAACATGGGTCATATGGCCAGACACAAAGAACACAGCTTCCACAGTGCTTCTGGTGAAAGGGCACAACCTGAATCTGAACCTCATAATGAAGAAAAGCAGACAGACACAAACAGAAGAGCATTCCACAAAATAACTGGCGGAATATGCAAAAGCATCCAGGTTGCAAAAGGTATGAAAATCCTGAGGAACTGGGGGCTTACAGCAGTGCAGAGCAAAGCCACATTGGAACTTAGGGTGAAGAGAAAATCAGTTACACTGCACATGGCTTTAGTTAGATTTTTGATACTTTGTTCATCATAGATTTTATGCATTAATTTTAATAAAAAAAAACACTAAAAATGCTGCTTATCTAGAACACTGAGTTTGTTGGCATCTCCTTATATTTTGCACCCCAAATAGTGCCTCGCTGACCTTGCCCTAGTTCCCAACCCTGCTAAAAAAGACCTGTTGACTCAGGAGTTATGTTGAGTCAGGGCTCCTTTCCTGTGATGATTACTGTTGAGCAACTGGCAAAGTGACTGGGGTTAAGGATCAAAAGATAGTTAGGGGCCAGTGGCAATTCCCGGTTTCTAGGGTTGTGCTGCACAGTTTCTCCACACTGTCCTTGTTTATGTGAAAGATGCAATAGAGCAGTGGTTCTCAACCTGTGGGTCTCGACCCCTGTGTAACAGTGAAAATACATCCAGCATATCAGATATTTTACATTATGATTCCTAACAGTAGCAGAATTATAGTTATGAAGTAGCAACAAAAACAATTTTATGGTTGGGGGTCACCACAACATGAGGAACTGTATTAAAGGGTCGTGGCATTAGGAAGGTTGAGAACCAATGCAGTAGAGGACATCAGGGCAGATGCAGTCAGGCCTGTAACGTTCTCTCTAGGGGTCAGACGAAGTTTTATATTATACTTACAACTTTTCTATAAATTTGTGATTTCTTTTAAATAAATTTGGAATTGCCATAAACTAGTGGGTCCATTATTTACTTTTTCCTTTGGGTATAGAAGAAGGAAAGGGGTGCTTATCTTCAGATAGTTTCATCTGGAAAATTTGCCAGAGGAAAGACACTCTTGGTATAAGATTTGCTCTCAGCAGAAAACAGCTGTTTGTCGAGTAGAATGTACCCATGACCTTTAGCACCAGTGGCTACACACAGTGCACCTGGGCAGACCAGTGACATCATGAATCTGGATAAAAGAACACAGCTACACTGAGTACCTAAGGAATCTGGTCCTGCCAGCACCCCCCACTCCGAGATGCCCCAGAAAGTAGCGGGGCCATGGGGTTGCCTGACTAAGGAAAGTCCTGGTGGAAGAAGCTGCAAGGTTTAAAAAGAAAGATTTTTGTCCTTATGAAACAAGTGCTAGAAACTCAAATTGTAATATCTAAAACACCCTCACTTGAGAGCAGTTATCCTAAGGGAAATTAAAAGGCATTTTGGAGAAATTAACCTTCAAAATTTTCACTTTAAAAATAAATACCTCCCATACCCAATAGTATTGAAAGCAGGGTCTCAAAAGATATTTGTACACCCAAACTCATAGCAGCATTACTCACAATAGCCAAGAGTTGGAGCCACCCAAGTATTTGCTGACAGTTGAGTGGATAAAGGAAACACGGCCATCTTCACACCATGCAATAGGACGAAGCCTCAGAAAGGAAGGAGGTTCCCACACATGCTAAAGCAGGAACAGGCTTTCAGGCATTACTCCCAGTGAGCCCTTCACAAAGGATATGTACTGTATGATTCTACTTCTATGAGGTCCCCAGAGCAGTCAAATTCAGAGACAGAAAGTAAAAGGGTGGGTGCCAGGGACTGGGGGAGGGGACCATGGCAAGTTAGTGTTTAATGGGGACAGAGCTTCAGTTTGGAAAAATGAAAAAAATTTCTGGAGATGGATGGTGGCGACAGGTGTACAATAATGTGAATGTACCTGATGCCATTGAGCTGTGCGCTTTAAAATGGTTAAAATGGTAAATTTTATGTAACATGTATTTAACCACAATTTAAAAAATCTGTCCTCTACATCTGTCCCCCTTTCCTAAAATTGACACCTGTCCTGTGTCACTCAGGATGCTGGCACTCCAGCTCCAGCATGCCAGAAGCAAGTAGAGGCCTAAGAAGGAGAGAGCATAGTCAGCCCAAAGGGGCAGAGGACAGAAATCAGAGCTGTGATGCTGCTCGACTACAAAGAGTAGTGACTCTTAGTTCCAGGCAGTGTTTCTATCTTCTCTGCCCCTCTCTTATGTAAGGGACAAGGGACACAGGAAGGAGGTGCTGATGCTCTCAGAAATGAAGACAGCCTGAGGCCTCTGACCCCACCATCACTCTGCAGCCCCTGAGTAGTGGGTGATAAGAAGGTTTATCTTCAAGCCCATCCCAAGGATAGCTTCCAAGGCCTGTTGACCAGGTGGCATGGTGACCAAGCTCCCATCCTTGTTCTTTGGAAATAAGCAGCTCACAGTTCATACAGATTTAGAAAACTTTAATCCACCTGCATCCATGCCCAAACTCAACATCATCAATTAAAAACAGACAGAGAAATATGCACTGTTGTTTTCCTGCTGTGACTCACCCCCACACCAGCAATTAAAAATGAAGAAGCTACTGATGAGGCAGCTGTCATGACTTCACCAAAATACAACTTGAGGGACACTCTTTTCCAGCTGCAAAGTACATCTTGGTTTGTAAACTAAAAATAGGGCTTCATGGAGTTATATTCATGCAGCCTTTTAAAAATGGCACCTGGGACTTTTTCTGTAAACCATGTGCTAAGGAGTCAGAAAGACCAGGTCCCAGCATCTCTGCACCCCTCTGACCTCCATGCCTGCTCTCTCAATGGAGGCACATCAGTTTTTCTCTCCATCTCTTCCATCCGTAGTTTACAGAATACATGCCAATAAATGATTTCAACAGAACTTTCATACTCACAGTAAAACTTCAGAAGTGTTAATTTTTAGCTGAGATGTAACTGTTTGAAAGGGAAGTGGGAGAAAACAGATCATCCTCTTTTCCCTCTGCCTCTCTCCTCCCTCCATGATTCACTATGTAATACATGTGGCAGCATGTTAGAAACAGGGGCTTGATGAAGACCCCCCCATAGTCACCAGCCCCTTTAGAATCTGTTTATAGATAGCAATGCCTGTCCTGATGGCTGGCAGTTCTATTTCTCCCTTTTCCTTCTTAAATCCATATCCTTGTCCTCTTGAGCCACTGTGGATCCCCACAGGTATCTTTCCATTCCCCCATTCCTTCCCTGAGCAAGTATTTGAGAAGCTACTTGAGCCTGGTGCTGTCACAGACACAGGGGACAGAACAGGACCAACATGAGCCCAGGGCCAGCCTGCAGGTGAGAGGCTAATAGCGAGTATCATACCACACAGCAAGATGAAAGAAGCATCCTTAGAGGCTGCAGAACAAACATCTTTACTGGACTTTTAAGGACAGGGCAGGGAGAAGGGCTGAAGATGGAAGGGAGGGAGGTGGCAATGAAGGGACTCCAGGCATCACCTTACACACAGACCACAGAAGACACTCTAGTAGGACTCAACTCAGCAATGGAGATCTTGGGCCTGGGACTCAGGCTTCTGAGATTTGAATCCCAGCACCTC
>CAUYQV010143140.1:0-12674 GCA_963574575.1 Galagoides demidoff
CAAAAAAAAAATGGCCGGGCGTTGTGGCGGGCGCCTGTGGTCCCAGCTACTTGGGAGGAGACTCGCTTGAGCCCAGGAGTTGGAGGTTGCTATGAGCTGTGATGCCATGGCACTCTACCCAGGGGGATAGCTTGAGGCTCCGTCTCAAAAAAAAAAAAAAAAAGAAATTATTTTTTAATTCTTGTAACTCAGATACCATACTAAAATCATTTTCATGTTCTTATTTCCTAGTCAGTTCTTGCTTACATACACATGCCATTTGTACCTGGCTTCCACTGTAGGGTAGATACCATTGTGTATTCTGTTTTCCGCCCCCTACTTGCTTGTCACATCCCTGTCATTAAATGACACATCAGTGTTTGGTGCTCTTTTGCATTCTGTTAGGAAATATCCTTATTAAAATAATCCAAAATTAGCTACAATATACATTGTTAGCAATGGTAAAGAACGAGAACTCTGTGGGCAAGATGTGTTCTCTCTGGTGGCCCTCAATTGCGACTCTTTTCAGAAAAGCAGATGAGAATGGCCTTTAGTGAGTGTACTGGGGACTTAGCACCAACTTTGGGTCTCATTCTACATACCTGTGACGTCAGACTTTAACTTGACACATATGCTCAGCTAGGCCCAGGACTTCAACGATGTCTCACTTAAGACTGCATCAACCCCAGGTCTCATGGACCTATGTGTCATGGAATAATAGTATGTTCTACTAGGGGACTGTAGACTCCTAAAGATGGCCCTGGGTTTTTCCATCTTCTTGGGGACAGAGACACAGTCATTTCTTGTCAAGGACTATATGCAAAACATTCTCTTCGTTTTTCAAAAGCCCTTCATTTGCCTGGCGCTCTGAGGTAATGGAGTATGAAAACACTACTGCTCTTTGAAATCCAATTTACTCAGCTGGCTGGTGGGATGTGCCCAGTGCCTGCTGGCTGGGAGTAGGTTGGGTTGGCCAAACCAGATTAGCCTAGGGAAACAGAAGCTGTTTTGAAGTCTTACACTGAAGTTTTCTTCATTGTTCTTAGCCACTTTGACCCAGGAGCAGCCTGGATTTTCTGCTCTAATACTACTACTACCCAGTCTTGAAAACATGACACACATATTCCTATTATTTTGTGCATTGCTTTGTTCAGTTAAGTTGCTATAAACAAGGACATTGGCTTGGTAGGCAAGAAAAACACCACCCCTGGGTAAAAGGCAGCTAGGGAGACCGGAAGGTGTGGTGGGACAAATTCAGTCTTAGAAGGATTGGAGCCAAGCAGGCAGTATTGGGGCCTTCCTGTGCCAGTTCCACTCTGCAGAGAAAGTCTAGTGCTGTAGGTCGTTAGTGTCGGGTGACAAGGATCTTCCCCTAGGATATACTCTCTCCAATAGTAATGAGGCATCTGCTATATATATAGTACCAGGCTCCAGGGCCTGTGCATAGCATGCTATGTCTCTAGCCACACCACCTGCCTGTGTGGCACAGTGCCATCTTCCCAGTGGTTGGTGTGGTTAGCCACAGGGGAAACTTAAGGAGGAACCTCTTGAAAACTGACAGCCTTTTCATTCCCTGAAGCTTCCCTCAGGTTTTCATGGAAATCACTCTCAGGAGAACTGTCCACACCAGTAGAAATTGGTACCTTTTTTAAAATGTGTATTATATTTTGGTTCCTCAGAGTCCAGATGCTTTAAAAATCGGGTCATGACATAGAATGATTGTAATTAAAATAGTAAAAATGAAGATAGCAGAGATTGGTGTTTCTATCACTTGATAAAGACTTAACCCAACAAACGATAACATGAATGTGAGGACCAAATCCAGAATGATCAGTGGGCCAGAAGAGATGGTTTTTCACAAACCTATACATATATCCACTGTGCTGATACCCCACAGCTGCTGCTCTTGGGTTATACCTGGGCTCTCACACAGAGAAACCTGGTCACCTTTAAAAATAACTTTTTAAATTACAGAAATATTTTTCCCCTTTGGAAAGTAAATAATACCTATAATTTTAAAACCTAGAGGTAGCAGCTAACATTTCGGTATAATTTTTTTTTATGATGCAATCCTTTTTGAAAATCAGCTAGTATGTTAGTTTCTATCCAGAGCATATATTTGCAGCAAATATAATGCTACACAAAAGTGCTGTTGAGTATTTTTTGTTTGTTTAAATTCATCAAGTCTGTATATCCTCAACTGGATCTTGACCTCTTAGAATGTGCAGGTCTTAAGAAATGGTTATCAGTTTTCACCAAGGTCCCCATTTCAGATTAGTTTGACACTGTTGACTCATGCTGTTTTTCCCCCATGTCTAAATTATTCTGGTTTTTAAAAATCACAGTGTAGTGTTGAGCTCAAAAACTCTTTGTTGTTTTAGTTTACAGAATAAAAGCAAAAATTATGGCAATAATTTATTATCTATTTTGTGCCAGCCACTGTGATAACTGCTTTTTGAGTATATAATCTTTATAATAATCCCAAAAGGTAGGTGGTTATTGTCTACATTTTTAAGGCAAGGAAACTGATCACAGAGAGGTTAAAGCATTTGTATTTTACTTAAATGGAGCATGCCATGTATGTTAAGCACAATCTCTAAGTCCAGTGAATCTGAACTTGGGAGAGCTGGACCTTTGGGGATACAGAGATGAAGAGGACCCAAGTCCTGCTCTGTGAGCTGAGCCAACAGTCTGGTGGGAGCTGGGGGTCAGTGTAGACAGACCCAGTGAGCAGATCATGGCTGAATTTGAGCAGCCTGCCTTGGTCTTCTGCTGTTCCATTCTTACCTTGGCATCTCTTTTCCAGAAAATATTTATTATACTTTCCTATCAACTCTTACACAGAGTCTAATCAGCTTGTACCAGGAAGCTTGTTGCTTGTGTGCTGTCAGGGCCACAACTCTTTTTTTTTTTTCTTTTTTTTTTTGAGACAGAGTTTCACTGTGCTGCCCTTGATAGAGTGCTGTGGCTTCACAGCTCACAGCAACCTCAAACTCTTGGGCTTAAGTGATGATCTTGCCTCAGCCTCCCAAGTAGCTGGGACTACAAGCACCCCCCACAATGCCTGGCTATTTTTTCTGTTGCAATTATCATTATTGTTCAGCTGGCCGGGCTAGGTTTGAATCCACCAGCCTCGGTGCATGTGGCCAGTGCCATAACCACTGTGCTACAGGTGCCATGTCAGCCTAGCCCTGGTATCAAGGGACCAGTACTGCTCCCCTCCTTTTCTCTTCCTGATGGGCTCATTGACCTCTTCATTTTACTGGAAGTGTCTTACATATCTAGACCGAGATCCTGATTGGAAAAAGTAGCACACTCCTATGGTGGCACTGACACATTCTCAGCCTTTTAGATTTTAGGGGCTTTCTGTTTTGTTTTGTTTTGTTTTTGAGATGGAGTCTTGCTTTTTTGCCCTTGGTAGAGTGCCATGGAGTCCTAGCTGACAGCAACCTCAAATTCCTGGGCTCAAGCACTCAATCCTCTTGCCTCAGCCTCCAGATTAGCTGGAACTATAGGTGCCTGCTACAATACCTGGTCATTTTTAGAGACAGGGTCTCACTCTTGCTCAGGCTAGTCTGGAACTCCTGAGCTCAGGTCATTACCTGCCTCAGCCTCCCAGAGTGCTAGGATTACAGGCATGAGCCACTGTGCCCAGCCCCAGATTTTAGGGGCTTTCTGAAGCAAGTGGAAGGAGTAGACCATCTTCCCCTATGACACAGAAACATTCTTTCTTGTTCTGGAGATTGTACCTGAACTTTTTCCTTGGAGTCCTAGGCATCAGATTCTTTCTCCAGGTACATTGCTGCTGAGAAAAGATTTCAGTGCCTTTTAATTACATTTTCCTTAGGGAAACAAATCTCCATTAGGCTTTTTTATTTTTTTTCATAAGTGGTGTCTTGGTTTCCTCTGAGCTTTTCCATTTACCCTTGAAATGAGTCCATTTGGTACCCTGGAATACCTTGTGAGCCCAGATGATTATAGAGAAAAAGTGTACGATTGTATTGTATTTTTCTTAATGGGTAAAAATGGATTTTTGCTTTTAGGGCATGTGTATCATGGGTAGTTTGCTTATGAAGGATTAATATTCCCCTCCCTCCCTCTTGAACCTCCAAAAAAGCCCTGTCCAAGTATCCCCTGGCAGCTGGTCGTCAACCTCAAACTCTCCAGGGCTGTGGGCAGGATGTCCTGGGGCTGCAGACCTGAAAGAAAGGCTCCGAAAAGGCCCTGTGAAAAGATTTATTCTGTGGCTGCAGAACCTATTCTTGCTGCACTAACTGGGCTGGGGACCCTGAGCTCCTTTTGCTAGCTTACTTTCCAACATTTCCTCCTGAGCAGATTGTACCCTTTGATATAAAACAATGACCTCAATATCAGGGACTATCCTTAACTCCTTTCTGGAAAATTCAGTGTATGCCAAGTTGTCTTCTGAAGGGTTTGAATTGACAGAAGTACTTTTCTTAAGCACCGTGTTTCCCAAAAATAAGACCTACCCAAAAAATAAGCCACAGCAGGATTTCTATGCATTTGTTAAATATAAGCCCTACCCCGATAATAAGACCTAGTGATGGGTGTGGCTATGCAGCTTATCTGCATAGCCATGCCATGCATTTTAGCACAGAGCGGTAAGGAAGACTGGAATACCCCCTGAAAATAAGCCCTAGTGTGTCTTCTTGAGAAAAAATAAATATAAGACAGTGTCTTATTTTCAGGGAAACACAGTACTTGAGACTGATTGTTTCTTCATATTTTTCCTTATTAGTGCTTTGCAGTTGTTTTCAGAGATAGTTAAGTCATATCTACAACTCATTTACAAGATAGGCTAGAAACAGCTTTTCCAACTCAGGTAAGAGATGCAAGACAGAATGTTCATTTGTCCATTTGTCCATTCAGTGTCTTTTGTTGCCAGGCCTACTGAGTGCCCTGCACTGGGCTAGAGGCACATAAAATGATAAGTGACATTGGAGTCCTCAGCATTTCTGAGGTAGAATTAGGAACTTAGAATCAGTCACTAGGGTTTATCTTGGAGGTCAAAAGGAATTCCTGAATAGGACTATTCTCCTGTTTAGTTGTGAAAAAAAGAGCGGTGGAGGTAAGGAGTCTGTAGAAGGATTCTTGGTGAGAGCCAGCTCCAGTTAGCTGATATGGTGGGCGTAGGTAAGAAGAGTAGCTGTGTGGTTGTGAATATCATTACAGGCAGCACCCCTGACCTTCCTGGTTTATCACTTAGCAGCCTAACATCCACAAGGAATTGGACCAGGCAGTACCTTAGGGATATAGGCACCTCTTTTACCATGTCTCTTATTCAAAAGACCCCAATTCTTTGTGCAAAATGCAACTGTTTGTAGGACCTACCAGATTTATATAATACCCATGTTGCTTCTAGGTGTCTTAGCAATTGGGGAGCCCTGTCTTCTGTTCTTCAGGTTTCTGTCTTGAGAGCAATAAAAGCAGCTAATTTATACTGAATACCTGCAGTGTGCTAGACACTGGCCAATTTGAATTAATTCATTAAGACCCTAAAGAACCCAATGGAGGAACCGGTACTATTCTTATTATGGGTGAAGAATAAAAGATGGAAGAGATTGTCATACCTGCAAGATAGCACTCGGGCTGGACCCTAGAGCATCCACCTCTAGTGCTGGCTCTCTTTGCTTTTGCATTGTATTCTGTGGTGTACTACCAGGCCCAAGAGATTAGGTCTGCTCATGCTGTGATACAGACAAATGATGATAGGTGCGTTGCAGACTGTATCAGAGTGCCCTAGGTTGAGCGTGCCATATACCCTGGGCTTTAAGAGTTTGCCGAGAGTCCTTCCATCCTGTCTCCTGGTTCTCCAAACTAGTAGTGCTATGAGTAAAACCACTGCTTTGTGCAGCTGAACTGTTTTTAGTGGATGAGGGACAAGCAGATGCTTTCCAGCTTTCCTGGCACATTGGAGGCTTCCTACATACCTGGTCCACCTACAAGGTCAACCCACTTAGTTTTCTACCATTGGGTTTTCACTGTAAGGATTAGCCTAGTGGTCATAATGCTGGGGACTTTTTTTTTGTAGAGACAGAGTCTCACCTTATCACCCTTGGTAGAGTGCCATGGCATCACACAGTTCACAGCAACCTCCAACTCCTGGGCTTGAGCAATTCTCTTGCCTCAGCCTCCCGAGTAGCTGGGACTACAGGCACCTGCCACAACACCTGGCTATTTTTTGGTTGCAGTTAGGCCAGAGCCAGGTTTGAACCTGCCACCCTCGGTATAAGGGGCTGGCCTACTCACTGAGCCACAGGCGCTGCCCAATGCTGGGGACTTTTTTGACCTGGCTTTGATGACAAGCTGGCCAGTACTGATAGATTTGACCATGGAAGGAAATATAACAATTTCCCTAAACTCTAGCCCTGTCTCTTAGGCTAGCAGAGGTGTAGTGGCTGAAGTCACAAACCTACAGACCATGCCTTCCCTTTCTCCACTGGGCAAGTGTCTGGCCTCACATTTGCCAAATAAGCACGTCTCATCAGGAAGGGTGTTGGTTTTCAGAAACTTTTGTGATTGATTTTTGGGTGGATGTTAGTTGGAGCAATGTTACAAAATGGCAAAATTTGCCATGGATAACTCTGTGGGGCCTACACACCCTACGCAGTTCTTCCCAAATCTACAAGAATGACTTTTATTTCTCTGAGATGGCAGGCAGCATATGGTTGTAAATGGAATGGAAGGGTGGGGGACTGTGAGATTGGCCTCGAATCACCTTCTTACCATGTCCACTGAGAGTGGTCATCCTGTTCCACCCTGACCTCAGAACTCACTGTGTGCATGGCTCTAAACTGAAGTGCATTCAGGGGAAAACTTAGCTGTTTCCTGTCATAAAATTAAGCTTGACAGTGGTGGAAGAAAACAACCTGGGGGTGTTTTGCATAAATATATCTGTTGGAGCTGTTAATCAGTAACACAGGAATCTGGTACGTGTAGAAGCCAGTTGTGGTCTGTGTACCTAAGATAAAACATACTTTGTGTTCAGTAAAAATGATATGGCAGTGTTTGTCTTCTTAGAAAATGCGACAAGTACTATTTGAATGAGACTCCTGGGCCAGCACTCAATGTGAGTCAGGCTAACACAGCTGATAACAGAGCAGCCCGTGCCTGGACACTAATTGGTAAAACCCAACAGCTACCTCCTTGGTGATCTCAGTCTACTTGGGCAAGTTGCAAACAGCTACCCTCAGAGTAACCTCTCCATTTTTTTATGTAACCGGTTGCCTGAACCCAAAAGATAATCATTTTCCTGGTTTCTATTTGGCTTTCTAAAATCATGGAAGTAGTTCTCTTATATTCAAGGGCCACTGACACTGGGGGCTTGTGGTTTCTGAGTCACTTTCTGTTTTGTTCCACTTTTACCTTTTCTCTTCTTACTTTGTTTCCTTGATTCCCCAGTTCCAAGCATCATTCCTGCTGCCAGCAGGGTATGAAATAACAGGTCATGCATTAATCACCCTAACCACTTCCATACTGGGGAAAAGAGGATGTCAGGCCATGATGGCCCTATCCATCAGCAGAAACCAGGGCTGTTAAGACCAGCTATAGCAGCCAGGGTCAATTTGAGATGATGCCATTTCTTGGTGAGCCACCCACTAGCTGTTGTTCACATAAATTTTCTTGTAGCAGCACAAGGGAAAAGAAATGAGGCCGGGGAGTAATAAGAGTGACATTCCTCCCACCTTAACTCATTGAAAAGATCTGTCTTGATTCTGAATAATAGTTGTGTTTATTATTGGTCCTGCCCAGTTTGGCATGTGACTGTGTGTTTCCTCAAATAGATCTTTGTTTCTTCTTTCCAAGTGGTCTGTGAGCTGCCTGAGTCAGGGATGATGTGTTTTATTTCTAGACTCCCCTGCAGGGTTGGCTGTGTAAGGAAAACACAAAGTGAACATGTGCAGTGAGGGGAGACTGAGCGAAGTGTCAGCAACAGCAGCTTCTTTCTTCTTCAGTACATTTGCTGGATGTGAGATAGAATTGGAGTTGTATGGAAGAGTCTTCAGGTGGGAAAGCAGGTGGGCACACAGGCAGACAGAGTGACTTTACTTGTTTTAGTGACCATGGCATGCCTCTAGCTGGCTAGAATCCAGACTTGATTCATACTACCAAACCAAAGAAAACTAAAGCTATTGCTGGAACAGAATGTCCCCAAGCCACCAAACATAACAGAGTTTTGCCTGCTGCAAAGTCAGTTCTGGTGTCTCTCTTTCCCAGGGGGCTGAAGAGCTCCAGAATTTTCATGAATAAGCAGGAGATTAAAGAATGCAGGTTTTTATGTGTGTGGTAAAATATTCATAATATAGGCTGAGCGTGGTGGCTCATGTCTGTAATCCTAGCACTTTGAGAGGCCGAGGTGGGTAGATTGCCTGAGCCCACAGGTTTGACACCAACCTGGCAAGAGTGAGAGCCCGTCTCTAAAAAAAAAAAAAAAAAAAAATAGCTGGGCATTGTGGTGGGTGCCTGTAGTCCCAGCTATTCTGGAGGCTGAGGCAAGAGAATCACTTGAGCCCAAGAGTTTGGGCTCAAGGTCACTGTGAGTTATGACTCCACAGTACTCTACTGAGGGCAAAAAAGTTAGACTTCCAAAAAAAAAAAAAAACAAAATTTTTTTCATAACATAAAATTTGCCCTTTTAACCATTTTAAAATGTGTAGTTCACTGGTATTAAATACATTCACACTGTTATGCAACTCTCACAACCATTAGTCTTGAAAACTTTTTTAATAAATTAGATATCAATTAAATAAATAACCCACCATTGACATTAATAGGTTCACTTTCCTATTAACATTTATTTCTACTTCAATGAATGTTTTATATGGTGATCCATTGTGCGGGAAAAAAAACATAACCTAGGAAACAATTGCTCTCCATGTTATATTCACATGGAAATACAAAATAATAAATTTATAAGACTCATTCCTTTATGCATTAGGCGACTATATAAGTCCACACTGGAGTTGTTTCATATCACTACAAGGGATTTTCTGGTTGAGATCAAAAAGGGTTAGATTAAAAAGAGAGAGAACTGAGTATGAGGGATATAAGGTTTCTTTTAAACAAGTCATTCAAAATCTGTATTTCAGATGCTCTAAAATACTGAGTCCTAAATGAATAATAATTCACTATTTTCTCCTTTTTCAAACCACCATTCCACTTTCTCTATGAATTTGACTACTCTAGGTACCTCATATGAGTGGAATCATAGTTTTTACCCTTCTGTGACTGGTTTGTTTTACTTAGCATGTCTTCAAGGTTCATCCATGTTGTAGTATGTGTCAGAATTTCCTTACTTATAAAGGTTAAATAATATCCCATTGTATGTATATGCTGCATTTTATTTATCCACTTATTCATTGATGAATGTTTGGGTTGTTTTCTCCTTTTGGCTGAATTTATAAATAATACTGCTGTGAATATGAATGTACAAATATCTGTTCAAGTTTCTTCTTTCAGTTCTTTCGGGTAAAGGTTTTAATGCACAAGGAGCAAGATACATTTGAAGATCAGTTTCTGATGACTCACCCTTCTCTGCTGAGGGCTAGACTTGAAGACTAAAAGTCAGCGTTACTCACCATCTAATCTTAGAGTCTAACATAACTACCACTGGTCACTTGTAACATCACACTTCATTTTGATATTTGATAGGCTTTCACAACATATTACAATTCCAGTTTTCTATATCACCTTTCATTAACTACACTTTAGTTGGCTACTTCCTTATGACTGTGGGAGTACCTTTGTCACTTGGTGGTGAGCAGTGGACTCAGCAATGTACCTTACTGCAGCTGGCAGGTGCTAGTGGTGTAAGCTCTTACTGACTTTGACTTTCCTGTGACCCAAATTTTGGCTTTGTCCCCAAACCTGGCTCCATCTTGGGACTTGAAACCCTGAACCTGATGATGACTGAGGCCGTTGAGGCCACTTGTCTTCTACTCATGGTAGATTTGTACAAGATGGTATTGTCCTCTATGTCCTCTGGCTCTGTAATTTTCTTTCATTTCATCCAGTTCTCACACAGCATTTAGAATTATTGGAATTATGCATATCTAAATTCTTTCCTAAGAAAGTATATTTCTGAAATGCCTTGGTACAGAATAGGTTTTCACTGCACCAGCTAAGAAGATACCTGGGGGATAATGGATTTTTGATGGATTCAGCTGTCCTGTCATGGGTCTTTCTACCTCTGGATGAGGCATCCTTGAGGCAGTGTCTCTCTGTAGTAGCTGGAACAATTAGTAAGTAGAGATGGCTAGTTGTAGAACTGTCTTAATGGGCATGTGATTGTTCTTTGTATTCATTTCTTATTAGAAATTCTCCAGACTCACAAATGAGCCAACTCAAACTACTGCTGCGTAGCTGAAAACACTAAGAACAGTCCTAGTGTCCCAGTAGACTTTGAATCCATGACTTGGTAGGGGCCTAGACTGCAGGCCATGTGGCCCTTGTGAGCAAAACAGGGCTGTCCACTATTGCCACTGGTCCCTGGCTTGAAGGCTTTTGGTGATGCTTATAGGTCCCAGCCAGCACTTAGTGCCCTCGCTTGTGTCTCAGGCCCTGTGGGTGCACCACATCGAAAAAGCTGTACCCCAGGCTTGAGGAACTTAGAGTCCAGGTCGGGTGTATGGAAACACTGACAATAAGCTAGCCATTTCTGAGATAGCCCTGTTATCTTTGTTCTCTTCTGATGGCGGAATTAAAAATGAAAACATCACTGGCAAACAAAGTGGAAGTCTCCTGTTCTTAACCCTAAACTCTGTTCTTCTAGGCCAGTGGTTCTCAACCTTCCTAATGCTGTGATGTAGTTTCATTGTTACAAAGGGATCATGACCCACAGGATGAGAATCGCGGTCTAGACACTATACAACATGTATTGGCCTACAGTCTACCTTTTTCATCTTGGTACTTATCTTGAGTCTATTCTGCCTCAGTGCTATTATATTCTTCTTAAGGACTCCTTGATATTTCTAAGGCTCTTTTCAAATTATTTGAAATTACAGTGTGCTGGCAGGAATTCAGAGTCAGAAACAGCCTTGATGGGGTAGGTTCAGGAAGGCCTGTTGGAGGAACTGCCTAGAACTCCAAGGTAGTGGGTAGGATCTAGGAAGGTGAGGGAAAGGAGGAGGATGACATCCTCTGCTAATTTCTGCTCTTCAGAGGATTACTACTCCCTTCTATTACTCTAAAACATGGCTGCTGGGGTGGGGAAGGATCAAATGATACTGGCATTTTTGTCTTTGGACTCTTACAAATCATTACCAACCCCGCTTTTTTACAGGTGAGAAGAGGTTTGGAGAGATGATAGGGACGGCCCAAGTTAAGAGCAGAGCTGAACTAGAGCCTGAACCAGAAAGAAAGGAAGAAATGTCAGATGAGTCTGAGCTGGAATGAACTGAGAAAAGGGACCAGTCAGTGCATGCTTATTTCCATGGCTGCCATTTTATTCTCCTGGGTGGTTACCTTATTTAGGTTTGTTCTGGGTGCTGGATCAGAAGATCTGTGTGGAGTATGGGAAAAAAGCCTTTCACATAGTAACTGCCTTTGAACTGGGTCTCTGGCCTAAACCCTGGAAGGAACCAGCTAAAAAATCTGGTAGCTATCTCGGGAGCTGATGTGTAGGAGAGGGGGTACTTGTCTATGCTGGGGCAGGCAAGTCTTTTCTCTGGTAGGGAGAGAAGAATGAAGAGGGTTCAGGGGGTAGGCAGCCAGATCAGTTCCCAGAGGCATCCACAGTGAGCAGGTACATGCAAACCCACCCCCAAAGGCCAAGAGAGCTGAGAGGCCCGAAGAAAGAGGCTGACAAATCTAGTTTCTCAGAAACAAATATTTAATAGGGAGTTAGAACAGACATAATGTCTGTAGTGGCTGAAAAACAGCAGATCTTTCTAAAGTATCCTTTACATAGCAAACTTTTGGGGTAAAGATGTACAGCTGGTCATTCCTCAGACTCTTGTGAAACTCTGGGGAGGTTAAATATACATCTTTATAAGGGGTCTTCTGTGCTGTAGGTATTGTTTCTTTATGAGAGGTTGTCTATCCTGTGGAAACACATCAGTCATTATGGCAGTTTCACTTCAAGATGGTGCTGCTCTTGCAGTGCAACAGTCTGTTTTCCTGCACAAGTATCACTGCTCATTCAGAATCAGTAGAAGGTAGAGGACTAACAGGTGGTTTAGGTGTACAGGTGAAACCTGCTGGGGTGGTCTCAGGACCAAGGAGTCCAGGCCTTCAGTGGTGGGGTGGGTTGTGGTCCTGGCAGTCAGGATACAGGAGTGTCTGTGGCCCCTGGGCTACAGCCTCTTGCTGCCATCCTCATTGTTCCCATGCCCACTGTGTTCTCTTTTCTGTCCCAGGCTCAGTATACAAGCTCTGTATCTCCTGACCTTAGAAGCCACCTTGCCATAAGGCCCTCCTTGAGCTTTCCAGATGCATGTTTCCCAAAGATGTGACTGTGTCTCCCCAATCCCAAATTTTAGCTCTAATGCCATGTGGTTGGTTGAAGCCATAAGAAAAGTGAAGAGGGCTCGGCACCTGTGGCTCAATCGGCTAAGGCGCCAGCCACGTACACCTAAGGTGGCGGGTTCGAATCCCCAGCCTGGGCCGCCAAACAACAATGATGGCTGCAACCAAAAAATGGCCGGGCGTTGTGGCGGGCGCCTGTGGTCCCAGCT
>CAUYQV010143146.1:0-18882 GCA_963574575.1 Galagoides demidoff
CGCCTCCCAAGTAGCTGGGACCACAGGTGCCCGCCACAACGCCTGGCCATTTTTTTGGTTGCAGCCATCATTGTTGTTTGGCGGGCCCGGGCTGGGGATTCGAACCCGCCACCTTAGGTGTATGTGGCTGGCGCCTTAGCCAATTGAGCCACAGGCGCTGAGCCGGAGCTAATGTTTGAGTGATAAAAATCAAAGGGGTGAATGGAACTGGGGTCCAGGATGCCTCAAGGTAACTTTTGGAGGCAGAGATTAGAATGCTGAGAGACCAAAAAGGAAGCTGTGCTTTGAGAATGCATACTCAGACAGCTCAGCTGTCCACTGAGGTGGGGAGAGTGTAAGGGGGCTGCAGAAGCCATAAGCAAAAGTAGGCTAGTGGCATTTTGGGGCATGCAGGACTCCCAATGGCCTGACACTGGGGAGAGGCCCAGGAGAGAAAGAAACAAGGAGAGGTGCTGTAGAGGCATGGCAGGATTTTTGTTTTTGTTTTTGAGACAGAGTCTCATTATGTCACCCTTGGTAGAGTGCTGTGGTGTCACAGCTCACAGCAACCTCAAACTCTTGGGCTTAAGTGATTTTCTTGCCTCAGCCTCCCAAGTAGCTGGGACTACAGGTGCCTACCACAATGCCTGGCTATCTTTTTGTTGTAGTTGTTATTATTTAGCAGGGCTGGACTGGGTTCGAACCCGCTAGCCCCAGTGTATGTGGCTGGTGCCCTAACCACTGACACCGAGCCAGCATGGCAGTTCTGGAACAGAAAGCATTAAGTTTGGCCAGCGTGGTGTCTCACACCTGTAATCCTAGCACTCTGAGAGGCCAAAGTAGGGGGATTGTTTGGACTCAGGAGTTCAAGACCAGCCTAACCAAAAATGAGACCCTATTTCTAAAAATAGCAGGAGGTTGTGGCAGTCGCCTATAGTCCCAACTAGTTGGGAGGCTGAGACAAGAATATCATTTGAGCCCAAGAGTTTGAGGTTGCTGTTGCCCACTCTACTGAGGGAAACAACATGAGACTCTGTCTAAAAGAAAGAAAAGAGAGGGGAGGAGATGGGAAGGAAGGGGCTCAAAGATGTTAGGACTATACCCCAGACTGGCCCTCAACCACGCGTTTGAAAACTGATTTATGGTGGTTCCTAAAAATGGTTAGCATTTACTGTGTATCAGGCATGGCTCTAAATACTTTGCATGCATCATCAATTTGGCCTTGTAAATGTCCATTACAAATGATATCCACTACATTACTTTATGCAGCTAACTTGCAATTTGGGTAGGGTTGACCCTTGTCCCAGCTCCAAGGGTAGATCTGGTCAATCTGGGTCAATCAGGCTAATTTTATCACCCAGGCCAGAGAAATTCCTTCAGGTTTATCCAAAAGAAGCATAGGGCAAAATTTGCTTTAGGGATGAGGAAAGAAAAGCTCCCTCTTTCTATTTTGTGCCAGACTATGATATGTGCAGATATAAGGCCTGGAATTGATGATAGCCACCTTAGGATCACAGGTGAGCCATACTGAGGATAAACCAACATATCATGAAGCCAATGCCAACAGCATCCCAGAGAACAAACTGAAAAGCCCTGATCAAACTATTCCTGAAACCCCCATGATCTTCAGATTTTCAGTTCTGTAAATTAATAAAGTCCATTTTAATAGTTGAGTTGGTAGACTTTTTTGGTAACTTGTCACTGAAAATATTCAAACTGATGCAGAATATAGGCCCAGGGAAGTTAAATAACTTGGCTAAGGTCAAGTGAGATACATAGTAAGTGATGGAGCTGGGATTCAAACCAAAGCAATATGAATCCACAACCCATGCTCTTATGGCAGTATCAACAAAACCATTATTGGTTGCATACTGATTGTATGCCAACACTATGCTTAGTCGCTTTTTATGTTCTCTTACTCTAGCCTCACAACAGCCTTTGGAGGTAGAAACTATTATTATCTCTCAGTTCAGTGAGTGAATTGAGGCTTAAACTGGTTAAGTAACATGCTTATCATCATATAGCTCTCAGGCAGTAAAGCATGATATGAATCAGATCTCTATGTTCAGTCTCTGTAAGACCCAGAGTGCTGGGCCTTCTCTCCAATCTCATGGGCAGAGGCTGCCTAAGAATGACCTGGGACAGTCTGCTGCACTCTTAATCAATTCTCAGAGGATGGGAGTTCAGGCCTGTAATCTTAGCACTCAGGGGTGTGCTCAGAGCAAGGAGCTTAAAGAATGGCTCCTCTGTTTATAACATGCCCAACAGGAAACTGGGACCATTGTGATGAGGGGCACAGAACTTGTGGCCTCTCTATGAACAAATCCCCTACATGTGAAGAAGAAAAATACGATAAAATGTATGTGGTGGATGTATGGGTGATTACTGTATAATTCTTTCAACTGTACTGTATGTCTTAAAAATTGCCTAATTCACTCTTCTGAGTAAAGCATCACAAGAATGGAGAAGAATCCGATGTACTCAATCCTAATATGAAACCAGTAGACAATCTAATATATACCCTCATAAAAGAAAAACTCAAATCAATTTGAGGGGGGCAGTGGAATGAGGGAGAGGGGAGGAAGGAGGGAGATGGGAGGGCTATGGTGTATGGGACAATTATAAGAGGGGCTTTATCTAACAAATGCAATCAGCGTAACCTAATTCTTCATACCCTCAATGAATCTGAAATAATAAAAAAAAATTGCCTAATAAAATATTGGAAAACTAAAAAAAAAAAAAAATCCTAGCACTCTGGGAGGTCGAGGTGGCAGGATCATTTGAACTCAGGAGTTACAGATCACCCTGAACAGGAGTGAGACCCTATCTCTACTAAAAATAGAAAAACTAGCTGGGCATGGTGGCAGGCACCTATCGTCCACCTACTTGAGAAGCTGAAGCATGAGGACTGCTTGAGCCCAAGATCTTGAGGTTGTTGTGAACTATGATGACAGATGCCATGTCCACTCTACCCAGAGCAACAACAACAACAACAAAATCTCTGAGGATAAATTGATTCCCCATTGTTCTATACAGGTCAGTCCTATCTCTCCATGGAAACTTTGGAAACAGGCAAGCATTCACTGAGGTGGGAGGCTGATTTAAGCCCAATGTTATTCCAGCAGTGGGTGAGCTGCCTAAGAGACTGAACTCCATGGCTGAGGGGCCAGCAGGCCAGGGATTGCAGAGAATACTGGTGCCTGCAGGAGGCAGATGCTGAATTTAACAAGGGAAAGCCTGTCATCCAGCTTTCCTTAAGTCTTCCCCTGTCCAGGCCTCAGTATCCCCATTTGTACAGTGGTTGGAGCAGGACTGGGTGAGAACTGAGGTCTCATCCAGCTTTCACATTCTGAAATTCTGGAATTCTTGGATGCAGGACTCCAGGCCCCAGCGTCTGCCTGAAAGAACAGAGACACGGCTGTTTGGCCAGCATTGTAGAACAGTGGAGCTCATTGAGGTCACAGTTCCCTGAAACAGCAACAGTTGAACGGCACACGCAGAGAAGGCAAATTCATCTGTGGGTCTGGTGAGAGTCACTGAAGAAAATGTGGTGCTTGAGGACTGTCCAAAGTGAGCCAATTTTCAACTCCTAGGCTGTGACAGTGTGTCCAAGTGACAGGAATAGTGTACTGCATTTTCTTCTGCCACAGCAAGAGGAAAGACAGGGATCTTGTGGATGACATCCTTGTTGACACTACAGTGACCAAGCAACCTTCCATGGTAGGGACTTCTTAAAATGCTCCACTTCCCTTGCAGGCCAGCTCAGGTTGGTTTGCAAAGCAAAGAGAGTAGAAATCTGCTTTGAATTAGACTGAAGCCATTGTTGTTCATGTGACCAAAGGTGTTTTCAGCAATATAAAGACCATGCTCTCAGAGTTGTGAGCCTAGAATTAGAGCGAGGGGGCCACCTTTTGCTCTACCAGTGACTAATGTAGATGCAGTGACTATTTTAATGTGCTTTGACATTTGCAATCCCATTTGACCTCCATTACAATCCACTAACACATCTGGCTCATATTATTCCCATATTAAAGAGGAGAAAATGAAGTTCAGAGAGGTAAGCCTAAGGCCCCTTAGTTAGCAAGTAATGGCCCTGAGGCTGGCCACAAGCCTGTTGGCCCTACTTTCTGTGCTCTTTTTCTTCAGCATGCTGCCATCCCTTTACCCTCACCTTTGGGGCCATAGAGGGCTGACTCTTCCAGGCTGCTTTTCCTCTTGTTTAGGGACAATGCAGAGGCTGCCAGAGCTAGATTCAAACCTTTACAAGTGCCATGCTTTGAGGAGACTGGCATTCAAAATAAAAGCAAATCTGATAATAAAGTAAGTATGAAGAAGTTCAATGAAGTTCTAATTTTACCCTGATGGGGACATTAATGCTTAAACAAATCAAATACAATTTTTTACATAGCGCCCCTGCCTTCTAGTCCACCTTTGGACCCTCTATCCCTGAGAACTGCCCACCATCACAGGCCCTAGGGTAGGGAGAGAGCCTGTGCTGGATCAGGTGACTGGGTGGCCCACCTGGTGAGCAAACCCATCTGAGAGAGGTATTCCAGGAGTGGGGCCAGGCAAGCAGGAGGAGCCAGGCCTGCCTGGGAATAGCCTCATGCTCCTCCTTGCAAGGGGGACAAGGAAATGAGGTCACAAAGATGAGGCTCCCAGAGCTGTAAAGCATATTCTTCCCAGGCTGAGAAAATGCAACAATGACTACTAACCTTATCCTCAGGAAGGAGACAGGCTCTAAGTCCAGAAGGGTCCAGCAAAAAGTGGGAGAAGAAAGAAGTCTTGGCAGCGTCCAAAAAGAGGACTGGAAAAGGGGTTGCAGAGTCCCGGATTCTCTACTTCCAATGGGGTTGACTGTACCTTCCAGAACTCTTTAGGGCTGGGGGCTCCTTCCTGCATATACTGGTTCCTTCTAGACTTCAGCTTGGGGTGAGGAAGGTTAGAATTAAGTTCAGGGACATCCATCTGAATCCAGCAGGTATATTTTCCAGTCTCCCTGTTTTTTCTTAAACCACAGAGGCTAGAAGGGGACAGTTGGACCCTGGGGGAGGTGGGGCTATAGGAAGAACAGCAGGTAGTTGGGAGAATGCTGAGTTTTTAATAATAATTTCAAGTTAATGAGAATTTACAAAATTTTTAAGTAATATCAAAATAGTGAGTCTTTCATTTCCTACCTCTGAAAGAAGTAAAAGGTGTGTGTGTAGGAGTAGCCAGCTTGCAGGCCCTCCACACTGATTCTTCCTAGTGCAGTCCTGGCTGCCCACCCCATCTCTTTGGCAGTCCTGCCTGTTGTCCCTGAGCCACCTGCCTTTCCAGATCCTGTGGCATGAAGGTGGGAGGGATCGGAGACCCTCAGATACTTGTGAAGCAGCCCAAGGTCCCTGAGGACCCAGGGATGAAAAGTTTCTTGTGAAAGTTGGAGCAATAAACAAAGAGGCCTTTGAGCCAGGCCTTGGCCAAGGCGCTGGAGAACCAGTCCCTGCAGCCCAGCCTCTTAGCTGCCCTCACACCCCCTAACAGCCAGAAGCCCCAGGACTGGCGCAGGAAGATTGCTGGCTCTCATCTCCTGCCACCAAAGGGGACTCCTCATGCAGCACGGTGCCCCAGTGCAGCGTTGCCCGATTCATCTGAAATGTCACCAGGGATGGGATCATTGCCCTCAATGTCCTCTCTTTCCTTTTCTTTTGACACTAAAGACTTTGGGTCAGACAGACCTACTTTCAGTGTTAATTTTTACCACTGACATGTAGAGTGGTCCTGAGCAACTGACAATCTCCCCAAACCTTGGTTTCCTCATCTGTGAAATGGGAGTAATGGTATTACTCACTTTATTGGTTACACAATGCCTGATACATATTAAGCACTCAATGGACATTAACCATTCCTAATACCTACCGATCTTTCATTTCATCTTGCCCCATGATCCTTGCTTGAACAAATTCAGCAAATGGGTCCATGGGATGAGAGAATGTCAGCCTAGCTCTGAGCTGCGCTCTTCCTAGATATGATGGGGGTGGTGTCATGGCCTGGGGGCCACATGCCCCAAAGTCACTCCATTAAACAAATCCCAGCCAAGGGCAACAGGGGCCAAGCCCAGAGAGGACCAGAATTGGGAGTGGGGACTAGGGTAGGGAGGCCAGCCCTGATTTTGGATGACTGAGTGGACTGTAATGACCATGCTTGCCCACTTACAAAGAAAGTGACCCATGCAGGGTCCTGGAATGTTCAAATTCACTGGTTTTTAATTTTCAGGGGGTTTAAGGGACCTATAAGAAATGGGTTAGACTTCACTTCCCTCCCCAGGCACCGGGAAAGTTGGCAAGTGTTGGGTCCTAATGAGATTGTTCAAGGGTTAACTCAGTAGGTCTAGGCTTAGGCAAAAGGCAAAGCCAGAACCCAAGCTAACAGCCAGAAGCCACCTGACACGTTAGGGAAGGGTTAAAAGAGCCAAGTGTGGCTGTGTGTATATGTGTGTGTGTGTGTGTGTGCCTGAGAGCGAGGCTGCATGTGCAAGGGTGCACGTCCCTCGCTCATGCGTGCTGGTGGTATAGGACTGGCCTGAGAGAAAGGTGCCGCACACTCCTGCTATGAATGGGCCTCTGTCTTCAAGGCTGTGTGAGCCTCTGTGTGTGCAGGTCCCATTAACTCACCCTCAGCCACATGTGGGAAGGGAAGGAGAGGCTTGGAGAAGCCCAAACCACTCAGAGTCCTTCTGGTTTTAGACTGAAGTAGAAGACACAGAAGAAAGAAATTACACAGACCCAAACTCATACAGAGAATAGTCAGTGCACATGTGCGTATGCACGCATGCTCCTCACCCCTCTGGTGGCCTGTCATAACAACCTCTTCTCAACCCAATTGTCAACCTTTCCTTACCTAGCTGGACACTTTTTTAGGGAGAATCTACAGCCAATGTCCTAAAACAGATTCTAGAAAGCTGACCCTATTTCCTTTGTGGCTGTCTCAGTCCTATAGTGAGAGTGCCTGCCCTGTCCGGGTCTGAAGCTGGGTGTGGCTGTTCTCCCTCTGCCTCCCCTGCAGCCCTTGCTCTGCAGGCTCAGCTCTCCATCCAGACAACAGGCCCACATGCACCACTGGCTGTGATGGACAGCCTTGGCTCAAGTCCAGTCCTGGGCCCCATATTCCCACTCCCAGTTCTGGTCCTCTCTGGGCTTGGCCCCTGTTGCCCTTGGCTGGGGTTTATTTAATGGAGTGACTTCTGTCTGGGAGCAACCCAGAGCTCAGGACACAGGGAGACAGTTGTCCACACTTGCTATTTTTTCACTGGAGGAGCCAAACCACAGTGATGGGCTCAGTGGCCTGGCTGGGCACCTTCCTCCTTCCTCCAACCCCACTAGCCTGGCCTCCAATCCCCTGGCTGGCCCTGGCTAGTAGTGGTCTCTGGTTCAGGACTTCTAGTTATCCACTGGGAAGCCTCCTGGGTTGGAGCCTGGTCTCCTACCTAAGGAGAAAAGGGAGATCTGGGTATGGAGGAAGTAGCCAAGACTGAGAGAGATCCCTGGGGACCCGGGGATTGGCCCACAGAGAGCAGCAACCATACCATATTCCTCCCTCTAGCCCCAGTGCCTGGTATGGAGTAGGTCCTAAAGATGAGTAAATGGTTGAGAGGATGGATAAATGGATGGGCAGAGGGGTAAATAAAGATTTTAATAGTCATGGAAGCATTCTAATAAAAGTCTAATTTGATTCCTGTGAGGAAAAAGAAAGAAAAAATCTCTTTATCTCTTTATAAGGTGCAACCATCCTGTCCCTAAATCTAAGGGAAATCTCTCAGCCCAGTCCTTTACAGCGTGTCTTTGAGATTCCTTGGAGGTCTGGGCTGGTGAATCTGGCTTTTCCTCTACTCCCATGCCTACTTCTCAGCTTCTTCTTGCAGAGGCCTTCTTGCCCCTAGAATATGCGCCCTGCAGCAGGACAAAGCAGCAAAGAGTCAGGGTAGCGGGGGTGGGAGGAAATGTGGTTCCAGCTGCCAGGGGTGCCAGATGCCACAGAACTGGGCCCTGGACAAGATATTTTAGGCTGGGGCTAAAGAGTTACGTGCTTGGACCAGGGAAGGGAGAACATTTCCAGCACCCAACACAGAGGCCTGACATGCACTCCTTAAGTATTTATTGAATGAATGAATGAATGAATAGAACATTTCTATGTCCTCTTCCCTCTGGCTGATGCCCCCAAATCCTTTTATAGGGAGCTCTAGACCCCTAGGGACCCTCTGGGGGTAGAATGAATTCAGATCAGCAGCCCTGCTGAGGGAGAAAGGGACAATGTGTATACCACTCCCGAAGCTCTCCTCACAGTACCACCACTCACAACCCCCTCCCTCCCCTGCCTACCACCAGCAGCTGTTATGTTAATCCAGAAGTTGGGCGCACCAGGACAGCTACTGAGTGTACATGAATGTGTGCAAAGGTCCCAATCTCTGGGAAAAGGCCTCCTCACTTTACTGGGGCAGGGTGTAGGATGCTGCCTGGGACTGTTGGGTGTAAGGGATGCAGGTTGGGAGATAGCATCTCTATACCACCAAGCCCAATACTGTGGGGTTTGGAGACTCCATTCCAGAGTCATGCTCCCTCCTTGAGCCAGGCCCAAAAGATGTTCTCTGGAGCTGAGATCTTCAGGGAAATGCTCAGACCTCCTCAGGGAGCCTTGTTGCTGGGTGTGATCACTACTCTTTGTTGCAATGTGCCTTGGAACACATTGAGTCCAAGTGGGAGACTTCCCTGTGAATCAGATCTAGGAAGCCAGGGTTTTGAGGCCCAAAGAGGCTTGCCTCTTTTCAGCATGAGTTAAGCCCATTTTCTGAGCTGACACAGGAGAGCTGTTGGCTCAGGGCAGGCAAGGAAAAGCTTCGTGAGCCAAGGGAAAACAATTAGGAGTAATTATCATCAAGAGAGGCCTCCAGTGAGGGGTGAGGGTGGGAAAGGCCATCTGTTTAGGAAGAAGATGAAAGTGGTAGACTGATTTTGGGGAAAAGCTAGGAGAGTGGGAGGAAGGGTTGAGAGAGTGTGTGCTGTCTTTCTTCTCCAGTAAGAAAGGGAGGAACCCTTTCCCCAGCCTCTATGGGGCCAAGGGGCTCAGTGCATGGGGTTGGGAGGTGGAAGAGAGGGTGAGCATAGGGCTCAGCATTCCTGAGATTCTTTAATCAGTAGCAATGGCACAGAAAACCACACTGAGGACATAGGGCATGAGACACAGACTGAGGGGATAGCCTAAATTTCCTGCAAGAGTAGGTATCCAGTTTATCCCCACAGACTCACCTACTTGTATGCTTGGTTCTTGGGGCCCTCTGTGGAGATGAGCTGGATCTTGAGGGGGTCTCCCTACCACACCACCCTACTCCTTAGGCTACCCCTTATGTATTAGGACCCTTGAGGGAGAAAACTTTTACTAATGTGGGTAGCCAAGAGCTGAAGATGAAAGTGGGAGGTGTAAGGAAAAAGGATCAAAAGTTGTCATAAGGAGTAACGGAAATTCTTTTGTGCCCCTTACGCCCCATCCCCCTCCACCCCTGGGTCTGGAGAAGCCAAAGAAAATGAACCCAAAGGCAAAAGGAACCTACCCTTCCCCTCTACCCTCCAAACTAACGTGAAAAGACAAAGGAAGACATCGATCCTGCTCATGAGAGAAAAGAGGCAGGACGATTTCGTGGACCTCATGGAAGCTTCTCCTTGGTCTCTCTATAGAGAGACCCCATGGCATCTACGGTAGGTGTTTTCCCTGCTGAGATGAAACAGTGTTGGCTGCGTGGAAGCAGCAGATCCAGGCACCTTTAAGGGTTTTGGAGCCATATGCTGTTAGTTTGCAGTTCTCTTTCTTTCTTTTTTTTTTTCAGACAGTCTTCCTCTGTCACCCTGGGTAGAGTGCTATCATAGCTCACAGCAACCTCAACCTCCTGAGTTGCCTGGACGACAGGCACTTGCCACAACACCTGGCTAGGTTTTTTTCTATATTTAGTAGAGATGGGGGTCTTGCTCTTGCTCAGGCTGGTCTGCAACTCCTGAGCTCAGGCAATCCACCCACCTTGGCCCCACAAAGTACTAGGATGATAGGTGTGAGCCACTGCACCTGGCCCAGTTGCTGTTTCTATTACTGACAATCTGTGAGACTTGAGGCATGTTATTCAGTCCCCATGTCCTCATTTTCGCATCTGAGAAAGGGGTATAATAATGGGAACTACATCATAGACTGGTGAGGATTAGATGGAGTAATGCAAGTACAAAGTGTCTGGCATCAAAGTCTGGGGCCACTGTGGTAACTAATATTAATGCCATTGGAAGGCTGGATGTGGTGTCATGCCTGTAATCCTAGAATTCTGGGAGGCTGAGCCAGGTGGATTCCCTAAGCTTATAGGTTCGAAATCAGCCCGAGCCAGAGTGAGACCTCATCTCTAAGAAAAAAGCTGGGCATTGTGGATGGCACCTGTAGTCCCAGCTACTTGGGAGGCTGAGACAAGAGAATGGCTTAAGCCTAAGAGTTTGAGGTTGCTATGAGCTTTGACACCATGGCACTCTACCAAGTACAACAAAATGAGACAAGTCTCAAAAAAAAAAAAAAAATATATATATATATAAAATTAATGCCATTGGGAGAAGACAGCTCTAAATGCTAAGTGGATGATGAACTTAAAGCTGGAGACCGGCTCAGCGCCTGTGGCTCAAGCAGCTAAGGCGCCAGCCACATACACCTAAGGTGGCGGGTTTGAATCCAGCCCAGACCCGCCATACAACAATAATGGCTGCAACCAAAAAATAGCTGGGCGTTGTGGCGGGCGCCTGTGGTCCCAGCTACTTGGGAGGCGGAGACAGGAGACTCGCTTGAGCCTAGGAGATGGAGTTTGCTGTGAGCAGTGAAGCCATAGCACTCTACCCAGGGGGACAGCTTGAGGATCTGTCTCAAAAAAAAAAAAAAAAAAAAAACGCTGGAGACCTTGAGGTAGGAGGCACTATAAACCAGTCATGAGGAGGTAAGAACTTGGAATAGGATGGAGTCTATCACGCTGGAAGGGAAGCACAGCTCAAAGATGCTAAATAACAGTATGCAGATTCATTCATTCTTTAAACCGTTCTAGCCATCCGAGATGTACAATGAACAGAACAGACATATCAGAGTGAGGTGGATAAAACAAATCAGTAGGCTCAATCGGCTAAGGCGCCAGCCACATACACCTAAGGTGGCGGGTTCGAATCCCCAGCCTGGGCCCGCCAAACAACAATGAAGGCTGCAACCAAAAAATGGTCGGGCGTTGTGGCGGGCACCTGTGGTCCCAGCTACTTGGGAGGCGGAGGCAGGAGATTCGCTTGAGCCCAGGAGTTGGAGGTTGCTGTGAGCTGTGATGCCATGGCACTCTGCCCAGGGAGACAGCTTGAGGCTCCGTCTCAAAAAAAAAAACCAAAAAACAAACAAACAAAAAAATCGGTAAATACAGATCGAGCATCTCAAATATGAAATCCAAAACGCTTCAAAATCTGAAACTTTTTTGGCACTGATATGAACCTCAAAAGGAAATGCTCACTGGAGCATTTTGGGTTTCAAATTTCAGATTTGGGATGCTCAACCACAAGTATAATGCAAATATTCCAAAATCTGAAAAAATCCAAAATCCAACCACTTCTGGGTCCCAAGCACTTCAGATAAGGGATATTCAACTGGACTCAATAAAGTCAGATGCTGATAAGTACTATGGAGAAACAGTCAGAGTAAGGAAGCTACAGAATGTATGAATTGGGATGAGGAATGACATTCCATCAGAGCCCAGGGAAAGCAGTGAGCAGAATGGTCCCAAGGTGAAAGCAAGCTTGGCTTCTTGACAAAGCAGACGCCAGTGCAGCCAAAGCAGAGGGAGCCGGAAGAGTGATGAGGGTGCTGAGAGAATGGTGGGTTAGCTGCACAAGGCCTTGTAGGCCATGGTAGGCAGAGATGAAGGGCTGCTGGAAATGGGGCATTGGCAGGTTCAGGAAGTGTCTGTTCAATGAAGGATTTATTGAGGGGGAAAAGAACAGGCACCCACCCCTTCCCTTTGTAACTTTCTGAAGAGTCCAAGACCAGGGAGTGGCTGGGGAGACTACTGGACTATGACTCATACTCAGGTACCCACTCTGAAGGACAATCTTTTCTATTTGGTGATAGACAAAATCTAGGCAATCATCAGCTATCCATAACCACATTCAGGAACCAGAAAAAAGAGGGTGGCTTGAAGGTTTCCCTCTTCATTCCAGCCATTTTCAAATGGCTGAAAAGTCTTAACCACGCCTCTCCAAACCCTTAAAACTTGAGAACATCCTGGGGACTACAGGGAGTCTCCTTACCCAACATAGATAAAACTGTTTCTCTAACATAGCAGAGTTTGGGAAGTTGGTGCTTTTTCATCTTTTGCTCTTTGAGTTTTACAGGCAAAGCCATGGGAAGCACTTCTTTGAGGTTCTACTGTGAGGAGAGAGGGCTGCCAGAGAGGGGCAAGGAGACGGGCAAGGAGACAAGGGCTGCAGTTAGCAGGATGGGTTGGAGTCCTGACTGGCATGTTTGGCCTCAGGAGGGTCCTCTGGCAGGCTCCACAGACAGGTTTGGTTTTTCAAAAGTGCCAGAGAACCACAGATTTGCATGTTATTTGCGTTTCAGGCTTCACTTCCAGGTATGTGGAATGAAATAAATGAATGAACAGTATTCAGACTCCTGAGTAAGGGGTGGGCTCAGAAATCCAGACCACACTGAGGATCCAATCACTGGTCCAGCTTGGATCAGGAGACACAGACACAGACAGAGACGGAACAAACAGTTACAGAGACAGGGAGACAGTCTTAGAGAGACAGACACCATCAAGTCCTTTCTACCAGGGAGTTTCCAATCAAAGCAAGGAAGCAGAATCCAGTTTATTTTAAATAAATCAACTTTTTAAAAAACTAGGGAGTCACACACAGATAGGCAGATAAAGGCAACATTATCCCTGACTTATCTCCCTCTCTGCCCCTCCATCCTCCACTTCTAGCTTCATTCTGAACCCTGTGCCTAAGTCTGTCTTCTTATAAAATACATTGGTTGGTATCTGCTTAGCTTCTCAAATTAGTTAACTATAAGGTCTACAGACTGGAAGATCCTGAGGACAAGGTGGCTTTTTTCACTCCACCCTTCAGGCCCCCCCAGCCCAGTGTTTAAACACATTTAGTAAACATCTAGCATAAGGGGCTCCCTAGAAGTGAGAGACCCAGAGTCTCAAGTAATGAGGGCCGTAAAGGACCACTGGAAGAGAAAAGATGGAGGAGATTGTATTTAACAAAGATGTGTGTTGGAAACAATACTTTGATAAGCCCTGTGAGATAGAGATGGACACTCTAAAGGGCACGGAAGGGCTCTCCTACCTGCCCAGGAAGGGGCTTTTGTTAAGAACAGAGTGGGGCATTAAGTTTGAGGCCAGAGGTGAACTGTTAGGGACCACAAAGGAGACTGCAGGCTGCTGTGAGCAGTCCTCACTCCTCCTACCTCCAACACATTGTCTTTCTAAATGTTTTTTTTGTGTGTGCTTTGAGACAGAGTCTCACTATGTCACCCTCGGTACAGTGTGGTGGCATCACAGCTCACAGCAACCTCAAACTCTTGGGCTTAAGCAATTCTCTTGCGTCAGCCTCCCCTCTAGCTGGGACTATAGGCACCCACAACACCCAGCTATTTTTTGGTTGTAGTTGTCACTGTTGTTTAGCAGGCCCGGGTTGGGTCTGAACCCACCAGCCTCGGTATATGTGGCCAACGCCCTACTCACTAAGCTCCAGGTGCTGAGCCATTTCTAAATAAATGTAAATAGTTTATTACCCCCACCTCATCCCAAAGGCTAGAAAGAAACAGCACTGTGCTCCTGGTTTGAAAACAAGCACCAAATCCTTTACCTGCCCTCAGTGTCTAGGCTAAGCATCTTTGTTCAATCTTGAGCCAAAAGATGGATTATAATACAAATACCATCTGGAATTATATTATTTCCTGATTGTAAGGGCTAGAGATGTCCAGATAAGAGATTTTAAAATAATGTTATCAGAGAAGGCTTCAAAGAGATTGGACTTGGTGGGGGGTGGGGTGCCCCATAGATATTTGAGAAAACACAACTATAGTAAACTGGGTAAGGAACACCCAAACTAGACTCTGGGCTCCCTGGAAACCATTCTCTCACACTCTTTCCTTTCCTTGCTAAGCACTTGTGTTCTGTGAAGGGTAGGACACTCTCCAGAAGTAATTGATGGCACTCCTCAGTTGAGAATGGAGCAAAGTCTGCAGCTAGGGTCTGGTTCATTTAGACAAGATTGACATAGGCTTTAATTCTAAAACCAAGCCAGTGTTAATACTGGCTTTTAACTTTGGATCTGCCTTGACTGAGTCTTCTTCCCAGCAGCATTATAGCCTTTAATAACATTCCAGAATTTATTTTTTTGAGACAAGAGTATCACTTTTGTCACCCTCTGGTAGAGTGCTGTGGCATCAAAGCTCACAGCAACCTCAAACTCTTGGGCTCAAGCAATTCTCTTGCCTCAGTTTCCTAAATAGCTGGGACTACAGGCACCCACCACAACAGCTGGCTATTTTTTTTTTTTTGGAGACAGAGCCTCAAGCTATCCCCCTGGGTAGAGTGCCATGGCATCACATCTCATAGCAACCTCCAACTCCTGGGCTCAAGCGAGTCTCCTGTCTCAGCCTCCAAGTAGCTGGGACTACAGGCGCCCACCACAACGCCCGGCCATTTTTTTTTTTTTTTTGGTTGCAGCCATCATTGTTGTTTGGCGGGCCCAGGCTGGGGATTTGAACCTGCCACCTTAGGTGTATGTGGCTGGCGTCTCAGCTGCTTGAGCCACAGGCGCCGAGCCAACACCTGGCTATTTTTAGAGATGGGGTCTTGCTCTAGTTCAGGCTGGTCTTGAACTTGTGAGCTCAGGCGATCCACCCACCTCAGCCTCCCAGAGTACTGGGATTACAAGATCCTTGACATCTGATCCAATCATTCACACACTACCACATCCCTGATAGGACAAGAGACACAGCATGAATTAACATTTCCTCAAGGTTCATCTTTCAGTTCAAAGTCTCCCATTTTCTCCTATAAGGGATACATGTATAAGTTCTCCCTTTATTTTAATGGGTGATCAGGATGACCTTCTACTCCATATCTCCCTCTCCACCTCCAACGCCAAGATTGGTAGTTATATGTTATTAACAGATTTTAGGATTCAGCACAGGTAAAACAAGGCCCTAGATACAAGGAAAGATGCTTAATGAGCCTTACCTGCCCCTTCCCAAATTTTAAGATGAATGTGCAGTGGTGGATACTGGCTCCTGGGTAGGGAAGTATGGCTCAGCATGTGGCCTATTTAACAATAGGGTCTAACAGCCTAACATCTCCTTTTCTGACTTTCTTGGGTATGTGAACATTTAGGATGAAAGCATCATATTCTACCCCATGTTGGCACATCCAGGTAAAGAAAAGGAAAAGACAAACCACAGGTGCCAGTCGTCTCTCTTACTCTGGAGCAAGACGTATATAATAAGAACTAGAAGGATAGCACAGGAGCAGAGGTTAAAACAGTAAAATCATTGAAAGTTTTAAATGAACACTCCCCCCCTCTACTCACTGGAGCCTTCTAGGGGCCATGTAAAACCAGGCAACAAGGATAGGCTATGGGATGGGATTGGTGGAAGTGCTCTTCTAAGACATCTGTTTCTACCCCAAGACCAAAAAAAGGTGGAGCTAACGCTGCTGGGGACAGTGTGTAGATTAAGATGCTCATATGATTATAGTAGCTAAAGACTATACAAGTTAATAAAGAAAAAAAAGACTAGAGAAGTTGATAACACATAGAAGTATGAAACACATCAAATGGAAAGGAGTCAATTTACAGTCTCCAGGCTAGATGAGGTAAAAGTAATCTTACATTCAACTCTGAACAGCACTGTGGGAGCATCAGTGGGTCTCAGGGGACAAATGGGATGTAATTAGCCTCTAAGCCTCAGACCACGTGTTCTCAAATGAGCAAGAACAGTCTGACATTCTCCATACAGGGTCCAGGAGTGATTGCTGGGACTGTGGTTTCTGTTTTAGTCTCTGTATCTAGCATCTGATGCTTATGATCCTTTAATTATTTTTTTAGGGGAGGTAGGTTATTATGAGCACTGAACACAGGGAAAGGGGAAGACAGGAGAAAATAAATAGTCTTATTTAAAGCAGGTTAAATGACATATTGGCAGGATACTCTTGGGCCATGAAATACAGAAATATCTATTTTCTTTCCTGGTTGTCAAAGCCCACCCCTAAACGAAAACAAAAGTTTCTAGATACTAGTCTTGCTCCTGTTGACTAGCCTGCTAGAAACAGTGGCCCACTATGTAAGTCTATACGTGGTTCCCATCAAGCCACCCTGGGACACAACCTATCTCTCAGCTTGGCCCACTCCTACCAGGATCGGTGTAGCAGGATGGTATCAGGATCACTAACTTAAACCTTCTTTGTTATTCAGAAAGGGGGGCCAGTTCAGACAGGCTCAACAATTCCTTATATATTTTTCAAAGTGCTTTTGTTGCATGTTTCATTTTCTGCTATACATGGCAATAAATATAATATCTGTTGCTTTGGTCTGTACAAAAAGTCTATGAGGAAGGTAAGACAGGTGTTATCAAACTGGAAAAACAATAAATACAGAGAAGTATCTTGTTCTGAGTCCACCAAACAACGGTGAAAGAACTTGAAAACCTCAGGTCTTCTGATTTATAGTCCAAATATACACCATAATGCCACCTCTTGCGTTGTCAATTAAATACAGTAAGTACCAAGAATTAAATAATACTCCAGGAATCCTGTCATGAGTCTGCATGCTGTAACTTTCTAAAAGAGAATGTGAAAGTCCCCAGCAACTCATATATAGAAAGCTATTTATTTCCTATGGAAATTATCAAAAAGAAAGAGAAAAAGAAAGTAAAACAAAAAGAGAAAGAGAGAAAGAAAGAAAAGAAAAAACACACAAAAGGTAGTCTTCCCCCCAAAGGCAGGCAGTTATGAAAAAGGTAGGACATCTAGTTGCTGGAGTGGAAACAGTAACATTCAGTTAACAATGGAATATTTAAAAAAAATAGTTTTCTTTTCAAATTGTAACTTGTGGTAAAACATAGAAAAATGTACTAAACAAGCTTGGTATAAAACAGAGTAAAATTTTCAAATAAGCCCAAGGAGAAAGCACAATGCTGGAAAGAATGGGGTACAAGGGGAGGGGAGAAAAGATTTCATACAAAACTACCTATAACAATACAGAAAAAAGTATAAAATGTTCCTATTTTGGAACTTAAGTACAAAATGACACTGGCATTGGATCATTTCACTATCTAAGCCTGAGAAGCTCTCAGAGGGTTGGGGGGAGATGCTAGAAAGAACAAAAGGAATAGCAGTTTTTAAATCTCAAGTTGATCAGTCCAAACTCCACCCGTTTTTCAGCTGAAAACCCCACCTCCCTCTGTAACTTCTATCCCTAAGCCAAAGTTCATCCAGGCCTCAAAATATTCCATTAGCAAGTCCACAAACACCCTACATAGGGGCTGGGATCTGTGTGTGCTGGAATCTGGAAAATGGAAATAAATCTACAGGCTAAATGGTGAACACATTCAGTCTTTTTAGAAAAAGCATATCCCTGTGAAATATATATATATGTGTGTGTGTATCTATATATATATATATGAAATTATCTGTGGTTAGAAACATATTTAAACTAACTAGCCACAGACCAAACTAGACCTGCATTCCTCCAAAGCTGGAATCTTATGCTAAAGACTGAGGTCCTTCTTCTTGGTCAGAAGTAGGTGGCAGCAAAAGTAGTGCTCTGTCACTCATGAACTGCTCCCGGGGCAGGTCTGCCCCATGACGTGTGCTGTTAGCACATGCAAACCCCCTTCTCTTAAGGAAAGAACTGTTTGGGACTTTGGGGTCCATCCAGGACTTGTGTGCTGTGCCTCAGGATGAGATGAAGCTACAGATAATAAACAGCCTTGTACAGAAGCGGATGATTTCATACAGGGACATAAAACAGGAAAAGTAAAAATCCTGGAGGCAGGACTTATGCATGTGCCCCAAAGTCCAGTTTACAGTCACATTCCTGACTACACATCCTGAAAATTGTGTGTACACATATGTGCATGTATATGCTGGTGGTTTTTATCTCTACCTTTTGCCCATGCCCTGTCCTACTTCCTAGTAAGGCCTAACAACAAGAGTTTACATGAAACCGAGATTCTTTCCAAGCTCTTCTCAGTTCCCTAATTAGGGACTGAGTGAGGTTGGAGCCCTTTAAAAACAAGATGGCAGAACTGAAGAAATGAAAAGCAGTCTCCCTCTTCAGCTTAGGGATGTCCCTCACCCCTTTCACAGCACCAAAGTTTCTTTGCAAAAATAGTATCTGAGATACAAAAGGAAAGGCAGATGTGCTTGTGAATGCATCTCGCCAGGGCCTGGGCCAAGATCAAGGGCTTTACAAGAACAGAGGGTTGGGAGCAGCTGTTTCCAAGGTCTCTGGCTGTAGACAACAAAGAGCTGGTCCCCCACAAGGTCAGTATCTGCTGAGACAGTCTTCACAAGAGTTTTCGGTGGAGGATCTCCCAGACCATCCGCTTCCGGAAGTATGGCATGTGTTGCTGCAGGGACAGAGACACCTTAATTTTCACTTATTTTATGTAGACCTAATACTTCTTTTTTTTTTTTTTTTTTTTGAGACGGAGCCTCAAGCTATGCCCCCCTGGGTAGAGTGCCATGGCATCACAGCTCACAGCAACCTCCAACTCCTGGGCTCAAGCGAGTCTCCTGCCTCTGCCTCCCAAGTAGCTGGGACCACAGGCGCCCGCCACAATGCCCGGCCATTTTTTGGTTGCAGC
>CAUYQV010143147.1:0-39568 GCA_963574575.1 Galagoides demidoff
CTCATCGCTGGATACTCTGGTCACCAGAAAGGCCAAGGGGAAAACTTTGAAGGTCATCATAGTGATATTTAGCAATGTGGTATGTAGCACTTTTTGTAAAATGAGTTCACCAACTTAACTGTCAGAATTTACACAATGAAAGCACTGACAGCTCTTCCAGATAATGAGTTTCAAAATAGCTTTGTGGGATAGATTGGGTGCTGGCTTCAGTACAGAGCTTCCTGAAAGGAGTACTTTGACAGTAACTGTAGTGATATCATCAGTGAGCTACGTAGCACTTTTTCCTGGATCTCCTGACTTCATACAGATTTAATGCAATCCTCAGTAAAATACCAATGTCATTTATTGGATTGAGGAAAATTAATTCCATACTTCATCGGCAACCAGAGAAGAGCATGAATAGCCAAAGTCAACATAACCAAAAAGGACAAATAGGGAGGCATCACACTACCAGACTCTTAAGCTATACTACAAAGCTACGGTAACCAAAATAGCATGATACTGGAACAAACATAGAGACATAGGTAAATAGATCAGCACAGAAAACCCATACATACCGTAAAACCATTTTCATAATGCCATGTGATCTTTGACAATGGAGACAATAACACATATGGAGGAAAAGAAGGTCTATTCAATAGATGGTGCTAGGAAAATTGAATAGCCATATGTAGAAGACTGATACAGTTTCCTCACTTCAAAGAACTCACACAAATTAGTTCACAATATATAACAAATGTAAACTTAGGGTATAAAACTGTAAGAATTCTAGAAGGAAATGTTGAAAAAAAAACTCTTACAGACTTCTGCATAAGCAAAGGATTTATGAGGAAGATCCCAAAGGCAAGTAGAGCAATAGCAAAAATTAATGAATGGGATCTGATTGAATTAAAAAGATTCTGTACATCCAAGGAAACAATAAATAGAGTGAATAGAGAATCTATAGAATGGGAGAAAATATTCACATGTTATATATCCGATAAAGGGCTAAGAAGCAGAATCTACAAAATCTCAAGAAAATCAGAAAGAAAACTTTGAACAATCCCACTACAGAGCAGACAAAAGACATGAACAGAAGCTTTCAGAAGAGTAATGTCTAATAACCATTGGAAATAGTGTTCAACATCTCTACTCATCAAAGAAATGCAAACAAAAACTATAATGAGGTATCACCTATCTCCAATGATCACAGTTTTTATTTAAAAAAAAAGAATCCCCAGAGCTGCCCTGGATACAAGAAGAAAGGATCACTTATATACTCTTGGTGGCAAGGCAAACAAGAACAACATCTGGGAAAGATATATGTAGATAGCTCAAAGAACTAAAAGTAGACCTATCATTTGATCCACCAATCTCACTACTGGGTATTTACCCTAAGGAAAAAAAAAATCACGTTATCAAAAAGACACATGCACCTGAATGTTTACTGAGACACAATTCACAATGGCAATGATGCAGAATCAATGTGGTTCCCTTCAATGTATGAGTGGATGAATACAATGTGGTATGTGTAGTCCATGGAGTACTATTCAGTCATAAAAAATGGTGAAGTGATTCTTTTTAACAACCTGCATTAAACTGGAGTCCATTCCTCTAAGTGAAGTATCACAAGAAAGGAAAAACACCACATGTACTTACTGTTTAATTGGAACTGATCAATCAGCATCCATGTGTACATTTAGTGGTAAAACTCAGTGAAAAGTAAGCACATGTGAGGAGGCAAAAATGGAGAGGAAAACGCACCCTTAACAGGTAGAAGGCACACTATGCTGTATAACTTAGAGTAAAAGGGCACAGAAGGAATTTATGTAACCAAAACATTTGTGCCCCTGTATTATTCTCAAATAACAATAATAGTGATAATAATATAGATAATAATACAACCAACAGGAGACAACAACAAATTTTCTCTTAGGTTGTCAATTTTCCAGAGCTAAAATGTGCATGGGTTATCCATTTTTACAAATCTATCCTTGACTGTTCTTTAAATCCAGGAAGAAAACAAATGAACTGGTGAGAACCACCCTTCCAAACAAAAACTATTTCACATTAAGAGCTAAAATCAAAACCAAAAAGATATTATAGCTGTTGGTAGAGCCTGGATAATTCACATGTTTTTATCACTTCCATTTCACTAGGGAAATGGTAACATAAAAATTTATGATTTTACTTACCACTATAGTTTAAATGTTTTCCACAAATTCATGAGTAAAGCCTTAATCCTCACTGTGGTGGTGTTAAGAGATGTGGCATTTTAGGAAGGAGTTAAGTTATTACAGGTCCACCGTCATGAGTGGATTCCTGCCTTGTGAAAGAGGCAGAAACAGGTGGTTCCAGATACCAAGTACGGGAGCCTTGATATTGGACTCCATATCCTTCATACAGTAAGGAAAAGAATTCTGTTGTCTATAAATTATTCATCCTCAAAAACTTTGTTATAGCAGCAAGTAGAGATTAAGACACTCTCTGTTGTCTATAAATTATTCACCCTCAAAAACTTTGTTATAGCAACAAGTAGAGACTGAGACACTACTTAATGAGATAGTGCACTGCGGAAGGTATAGGCTCTCCAGTACTATTGTGTAAGGCAAATTCAGGATTTTTCTTATACTACCATTCTTTCTGGGTCCTCAGTTTGATCACCAGTAATATTAAGAAAATAATAGTATCTACTTCATTCTACTAATCTCAACTACAAGTATCATCATTAGTTGAGGAAATTGAAACAATTACTCTATGTAAAGTGTTCAGAATAGTATGGGACATTGAACAAATCATGAGTGGTAAAGTGGTAGCAATGATCACTATTGCTGTTCTTGTTATTATTAGTATTAGCTTTCTTTCAGAAGTCAAAATAACTCTACATTTGTGTACATAGAATCACCACTGAAAGTTTGGTTAGGAGTTAATTTCAAAACAATTCTTTTGTATAATAAGTAAAACATTTGATAGAATAACAGACTATTTCATTAAAAAAATCATTTTAATGGTGATTTAACTTGCTTAATATAATTCGAATTCATTATTTATAGTTGTTTCTATCTTTTATCCTCTCATGTCATTTTATTTCTGGTATAATATAAATAGCCAGAGATGTTTTCCAAAAAAGAAATAAAACCTAAGATAAATGACAAAAAATAAACAAACAAAAAAATCAAGTATTGATGGACATACAAAGAGGATTGAAATCCTTCAGTACTTTGCACCATCATCCACCCTCAGTAGGAATTTTCTCATATGTGCCTTCAAAATCTCCCTTTCTTACCTTTTATATAGTACTTAGCACATTTTATGTTGATTCATTTGGATACGGTTTTCTCTCTAACTAGAATATTATTTCTTGGAATCCAGAGACTGCTTACTACTGTCATTCTGTTCTTGTACTGAGCAGAAAGTTTTGTATTAAAAGTCATCTTATGAACAATTTGCCAAATAAATGAGAGTAAACTCTTAAATATATGATTCATTCCTCATTAAAACATAGTTCCTTTAAGTAATGTTGATTTATATTCAATCTTCCTCAAATTTTATAATATCAATAATTATGGCTTGGCACCTATAGCTCAGTGCCTAAGGTGCCAGCCACATATACTGGAGCTGGAAGGTTCAAACCCGGCTTAGGCCTGCTAAACAACAATGACAACTGCAACAACAGCAACAGCAAACAGAGCCAAGAGTTGCGGTGGGTGCCTGTATTCCCAGCTACTTGGGAGACTGAGGCAAGAGAATTGCTTAAGCCCAAGAGTTTGAGGTTGCTGTGAGCTATGATGGCATAGCACTGTACCGAGGGTGACACAATAAGACTTTGTCTCAAAAAAACACAAAAAACCCAATAATTACTATAGAAGTTAATAATGACTTACATAAAAATATACACACTAAATTCTAAGTATTTTCTTGGTTGAGTGACATTTGAAAACATCAGTTGTTCATAAATTCTTGGGAAAAAAAAAATCTAGGGCACTAAAATAGTGAAATGCCCTTAACCTCACCTCATTGACTTCCAAAATATTTTAACTTTGAGAGATGACTCAACTAGCTCAAAATAAGTCTTCAAAAATCACATTTAGGAATTAAGTTTTCCTAATTATACAGGAGTGTCCACAAAATTCATGTACAATTTAAACTACCCAATTATTTTAAACTGCACATGAACTTTATGGACATCCTGTATTCGCAGGCTTTAATGAATGAATTTTAATGGACAGGTACGGAACCTATGGTAAAACAATGAAAAAAAGTTTCTGCTATATTTCATTATCAACCAATATCCAGACCAACAGAAGTACTATTCTTGGTATGAAATCTCAGCAATGTCAAAGAGACACTTTATTCATTATAGCTTCCTCTTATAATGGAGCTCTAAGTCTCTCATATTTTATTTTATTCTTCTGTCTTTTAACAACCCCCCAAACCCAAAACAAAACCAAACAATTCCTTTCTAACATAAACTAAAGTCAGCTAAACCTGTTTTTCTACCTTAGCATATCACCCGATCTGTGATAATGAAATGAATATAAGGTCCCATGTCTGGCTTACTGTAATTCTCTGAGCACCTTACACCTCAGAGTGATTTTGTTCTAGTTGAACTGAATTCACATGTATGGCAAGTACTGTGTGCACTTTTATGTCTTAAAAATTAGTTGCACAATTTCAGATGTTTTAAATTTTTCCTTTCCCATTCTTGAAAACAAACACAAAAATAATTCTACTTGGAAATATTTTAATAATATTGTTATAATATAACAATAACATAAAATCAATGTGAATGAAATTAGAAAAAGGGCCTGCATGATCTAATGCTTGAGGTCCTTCCCCATTTTCAACAACTTATGTGGCCTCCTTCAACTTACTTAGACTTCCTGGCCATTGGTTGCCTTATGAAGGGATGCCTTACTTGCCTGAAAACAAAGAACTCACTAGACCTTTAAACCTCAAGGTCACCTTCAATCCCAACTGTATCAATTTGAATTATACTAGTGGAATTATTTACAGTATTCATACGCATATTACTCCATCACTGATGTATTTACTATATTTCTTTCTCAGCTTGATTTTCCAAGAGATACTCAAAAGTTCTCAATAAATAACCATGTTATTTATTGCTCAATATGTCAGTCCCAAAGCCTTGGCATTAACTTATGTTCTTCTCTTCATCTCATCTTCCATATCCAATTTAATAAAAGTCTGTCAAAGTGTGTTCAGAATCACTTCACCTCTTAGTAGCTTTACTACCCACATCTTTACACCTCACTGTGTTTGAACTGCAATATTATAGCAGCATCCCGAGGGGTCAGTCTATACCCACGCTTGACTCAGCCCCTCCCTCCCAGCATATTTACAACACAGCATCACAGTGGTTCTTTTCATGCCTCTATCCAGTAGACTTTCTTGCTTGACCATGTTCCTCAGAACAAAATCCATTAAATGTGACATTCCTTTGCCTCTCCCACCTCCTTGACCTCATCTCATAGAAACCTTTCTTCTTTCCAACCTCACTTTAACCACATGGGGCCTCCTACTGGTCCCCACACAGTCACATTCTTGTCTGAGGAGTTTTGCTATGGTGGTGGTTTCTGTAGATTATCTTCAGAGCCCAGTTTTTTTTTTTTTAAACTTCTATTTCTTAAGGTCTCTGCTTAAATATTACTACAACTGAAAAGATTTCTCTTATAACGTAATATAAAATATGCAATGTGCACCATACTTCTCTATCTTATGTAGCTTTTTTTTAAATCGTATGCAACATCTTATCACACATACAGGGTTATTTTCTGTCACTCTTCTTTCTCTCACTAGATTTGAAATCTTGTTACCTAGGTAGTTAGACATCAGCAGGGTGGATGGTGGATGCCGTGAAGCTTATTTTAAACTGGATTGAGTCAGGTTGGCCTGAGTTGTTCTGGGAATGGGGCTAATCAAGGCCTTGCAGGTGCCTAGTTTTAGAGAGCTGATTGATTTGGCAGACTGATCAATGTCCCCGAGACTTTCTGACATAGATGGAGAGATATGAGTTGTTATGAGAACATGCTATGGGAACAGAGTTGATCAAGACCAAGAGATATTTCCAGGAAACAGTTGATACCCCTTAAAAGTTGTGTATAAAATCTAGCACTGTGCTCTCTATGATGCCTTGAATGAGAAATTTTTCTTCTGGGTGTATGTCCAAAAGAAATGAAAGCCAGGATTTCAACCCATGTTTGTACATCCATTTTCTTTGTATTATTGTTCACAATAACCAAAAAGTGGAAGCAACCCAAGTGTCCATCAACAGATAAACAGGTAAACAACATGTGATATGTACCTGAAATGAAATATTCCTCACTCTTAAAAAGGAAGAAACTTCTGACAACACTATAACATGGAAGAAGGCATTATGTAAAGTAAAATTAACCACTCATAAAAAACAAATAATGTAGGATTCCACATATGATTCCATCCAGTGTAGTCAAATTCATAGAGACAGAAAGTAGAAGGAGCATTGCTGGGGGCTAAGGGAGGGGCCAACAGGGAATTAGCATTAAATGGGTACAGCATTTTAGTTGGAGATCAGTGAGCTCTGATGATGGATATTGGTGATGGTTGCATAACTTTCTAAAGATCACACATATAAGTTATGACAGGTGGATTACAAACTAAATGCACCTGGGCTCTAAATTCCACCATCATTATTTTGTTCTTTTTCTAAAATAAGGAAGAAATAAAAGAAAGAAAAGAAATTGATTTCTTGTAGCTATAAAATGCATGCTGACTCCTATGTGATTTTAAAGTAATATAAGAAGCACTATCTTTTTTGTTAATTTGAGCTAATCTCCCAAAATATATGTAACATGTTATAATAAATTTTAAAATGTTTGTATAGAATATAAGCAGTTGAAACTTAAGAGTATTGCACTTTTTATATGAACACTAAAATAGCAATCATGAGCACTGCTTTATGAACTGTTTGTATGTAAAATGCATATGGTTGCAGACAGCAGGTTTTCTTTTTTCCTTTTTTTTTTTTTTTTTTAACAGAGTCTCATTTTGTTGCCCTGGGTAGAGGGTTGTGCGGTCATATAGCTCACAGAAACCTCAAACCCTTGGGCTCAAGCGATTCTCTTGCCTCAGCCTCCCAAGTAGCTGGGAGTACAGGCAACCACCACAATGCCTGGCTATTTTTAGAGACAGGGTCTCACTCTTACTCAGGCTGGTCTCAAATCCATGAGCTCAGGCAATCCACCTGCCTCTGCCTCCCAGAGTAGTAGTATTATAGGTGTGAACCACGATGCCTGGACCAGATAGCAGGTATTTTTCTTAAAAATGAATACAAGATATTTGAGAAATAAATGTATTTGATAAAAATAAAAAAAAATTCTAATGATTATTACAATTTATAACCATATGGTATAATTAGAATACAGAATTTCTATGTCCTAATAATTGCTAACTGGTTAGAGAAATTGGATATGCCTGGAATTAATACTTTGCAAACCATATAATTTTAATACATTTCACTAAAAACAACATACTTCACTAAAATAAGACCACATTGCTAAAAAATACTATGTATTGATTGTATCTAACAGATGCCCATAACATTTATTTTTGTGTGTAGTCATTTATTGTTCCTATTATGTCATTACTTTTTAATTAAAATATTTTAAATCATATATAATATTTATAAAAGCCCCATTCAATTATAAAATGTAATTATATTTTATCAAATAGAATTCTAGCATGCAATGACTTAAGAAACCCTAGTTTGAAAAGAGTCAGGGTGATTCAAAAGATTGAAACTCTTGTTCAAATTCAGGAAGCCCTACGAATAGTAGAGAATGACTCATATACTAGAAATCTCATTATTCCACTGATCACTCACATTCTTCATGCTAATCAGTCTCATTCTAAATCTACATTTATCCTCAGCCACATCAGGCCGTGGTTGACCATTCTCATCATTACCACCATCATCATTATCACTGTCATCATCATCATCACCATCATCATCATTTTTGAAATGGGCCACTCACTATGTATCAAAAACTTAACTAAGTTCTTTATGTGCTCCTATGAGAAAGAAATTATTATTCCTTTTTTGCTGTCATGGGGAGCTCAAATAGCTTGTTTAAAATTAGGCAGATGGTAAATAGTGAGTCTGACATTTTAAATCCAGTTCTCACTGACTTACTTCAGTGTCCTCTTTATGAGCCTGAGTTCACTCATTTCATTGTTTATGGGTCTGGTCCAAGCACAACCCATCTGGAGCCTAGGCCATTGTGGCCACTTCCTTTATCTGTTATTTTTATTTTTGCAAAAGGGGAAAAAAAAAGAAAAAGGAAGCTTTAACCTCTTTCTTTCCTATGGTAGGAATACACACATTGTCTGCAAAGTGAATATACTTTTCCTTTTCACTTGAAGAGCTAGTATTTGGCTGTGATTCTTAGTCACTTCTTTTTCCCCATGTTGGGTCACTGATGCACTTGACTTTTCCCTGTATCTTCATCTGCTTGCTTTCCACCGTTGTCTTTCTTAGCCCCTGAGGATATCCAGTCTCCTGACTAGGACTGTCTAGTCAGGCATTTATTTTTCTCACCACAAAAATTTTCTTCTCTACACTACCTAAACAGGTTGAGGAGAATTACATCAATGTTTTCCTAATTTTCAAGTCTCTCTCCCTATCTGTGTTTGAGCGCTCACTTTACATGATCCCTGGAGCATAACGAGCGTGCTTTTCCTTTTAAACTACACTTGTTTACTTTCCTTAATACAATCACCCACGTTTTCTTGATACTTATTAGTACCTTTCTCTTTTCTAGCAATAATTTAAGTGTTGGTGGAAACATGTCCATGTTCTACTATTGATGGTTTTCTAGCATTTCACAAATCGTTCCTCCATTCTCATAACCTCCAAAGTCCTCTTTAATGGAAGACATTGAAATAATAAAAATTAACTCTCCTGAAGTATATGCCATATATAGCATTCACCATTTAAGTGAATCCACATGTATGTATATACATGGTATATATAAATATACATTATAAATTTATATGTATTATATATATTTATATAATATACACAGGCACACACATACTCATTTAGTCTCCAAAAATCCCTAAGAGAGAGATACCGTGTTTCCCCCAAAATAAGACCTACTCAAAAAATAAGCCCTAGCAGAATTTGTATGCATTTGTTAAATATAAGCCCTACCCTGATAATAAGACCTAGTGATGGGCATGGTTATGTAGCTTACCTGCATAGCCCTGCCATGCATTTCAGTGTGGAATGGTAAGGAAGACTAGAATATCTTTTATCTGCCACAGCTCTTTTCTCCGAGCCCTTTGCACTTACGTAGGTGCGCATGTGGTAATTTCCATCACAGGCATCCTACTGAGCACGTGCGAACAGCTAGGGGAAAGGAGTTCACCCATCAATAGCGCCAGCCCCACCAACAAGGTCGACTCTTCCTGTCAGGTTCCAGAAGAAGATGACTTAACTGTGTTTGAATTAATGTAGACTGTTGTATTATACTTAATAAAAATAAGACATCCCCTGAAAATAAGCCCTAGTGTGGCTTCTTGAGAAAAATAAATATAAGACAAGACTTATAAATATAAATAAGTGTCTTATTTTCAGGGAAACATGGTACTTATCATCCCTATGAGAAAACCAAAACCTAGGTAAGATAAAATATTGGCTTGAAGTAGAAAATCTAGGAAGAGGTAGAGCCAAGGAAGGTTATACACAAACCAAATAAAACAAATTTTACCTGATCTAAGTCCAATTTGTGCCACATCTCTTTACTTTGATAGTCCAGTATTGGACTTTTCAACCTCACCTCGTGTTTTTCTTTTCTATGAAATGCCAATCTGAGTTACCTACTTTGGGTAGCTATTTATCGTCCCTCAGCTCCAAGTCCATACTCTCATCACTGCTGTTGGTTGCTGGAGATGGACTACATGGACTACGGTGGACTATGCTGGACTACGTGGAGACCCCTGTTTTGCTTTCATGATCCCTCCAACTTTATTCTCCTTTTTTTTTATTATTTCAGATTAATATGAGAGTGAAGATGATTATGTTACATTGTTTGCATTTGTTAGGCAAAGTTCAAGTTGTAGTTGAACCACTCATCCTGGGGGTGTGCCATATACTCCTACATTGTGCACCTCAGGTGAGAGCTTACCAATCACCTTCCCATCTTCTGCATCTTCCCTCCTTACTTGAATTTAATTTTTTTTTCTTCTGTGAATGTATAGTTGCTTATCTATTGGTCACATATTAGTATTGAGTTCATTGGATATTTGCTTTTCCATTTTTGTGATACTTTACTAAGAAGAATATGATTCAGTTCTATCCCAGTAAACACAAAATATGTAGTTTTGCTTTTTATGGATGAATAGTAGTCCATAGTATACAATACCACTCTCTATTAATCCATTCGTGTGTTGATGGGCACTTGGGTTGATTTCATGTCTTGGCATTTGTAAACTGAGTGACAATAAACATCCTAGTACAAATATCCTCATGGTAAAATTTTTTTTTTCTTATGGATAGTGGGATTGTGGATCAAATGTAAGGTCTATGTTTAGTTCTTTGAGGAGTCTCCATACTTCTTTCCGCAGAGGCTGTACTAGTTTGCAGCCCAACGGTGTAAAGTGTTCCCTTGATTCCACATCCAGGCCAACATCTGCAGCTGAAGGACTTTGTGATGTGGGCTGTTCTTACCAAGGTCAGGTGAAATCTCAGGGTGGCTTGTATTTGTATTCTCTGGTGACTGGGACTAATGAGCATTTATTTTTTTATGTCTTTGTTAGCCATTCATCTGCCTTCTTCAGAGCAGGTTCTGTTCACATGTCTTGCAGTGTATATGGGATTGTTTGTTTTTCCTTTGTGGTACAGTTTACGTTCTCTCAGCTCTTATTCAGATTCATAGCAGGCAAATATCTTCTCTCATTCTGCAGGTTGTCTGCTTGTCTTAGTTGTTGTACCCTTAGCTGTGCAGACGCTTTCATCTTGATCATGTCTCATTTATTTGTGTTTGCTGTTGTTGTAATTTCCAAAGGGATTTCCTTACAAAATCTTTTCTAATCTTTTCTTAGGCCAATTATCAACAAGAGTTCTTCCTATGCTGCCTTCTAGAATTTTTGTCATTTCATGTCCTAAATTTAAATCTTTTATCAAGCAAGAGTCAATGTGTCTAAGTGGTAAGAGGTGCAGGTCCAGCTTCCGTTTTCTCCATGTGGCTAAGCAGTTCTTCCAGCACCATCTATTTAATAGAGATTCTTTTCTCTAGTGTATGCTATTGTTTGGTTTATCAAAGATGAGATGTCCATATGTGGCTGGCTTCATCTCTAGGTTCTCTGTTCCATAGATCTATGTCTCTATTTTTATGTTTCACACCCTCTTAACCTCTGATTTCTTGTTAGGTTTTGCCAAATAGAAGCAATAGAGGATGGTGCCCACGTGGCAGATGGAAAGAGAATCTTCCTCTTTTAGAGTCCTTGTTGGCATCACATCAGAAGCATCTGAGAGCAGGTGTTAGTGTCCAGCTTCTTCTAGCTGGCTAGGTCAGCCTTGCTAAGCCCCCTTACAGGGACCAACCCCTACCAGGGGAGAGCTCCTCAGTGGCCCAAGAACAAATGTAAGGTCTATTTATAGTTCTTTGAGGAGTCTCCATACTTCTTTCTGTAGAGGCTGGATTAGATTGCAATCCCACCACCAGTGTAAGCAGTATAAGCTGGCAGGGCTGCAAACTAATACAGCCTCTGCTGAGCTCTGTCCCCCCAAAGTGAAAATCTCTGTGTGGCTGGTCTTCAAAATTCTAGATTATAATTACTCTTCATCAGTAACTTCAACTCCTACAGTGAAGGCAGCTGCTTTCTGCAGTTAATTTTTGCATTACTACAGGGCATTCTTTGCCCATTTGTAGCCTAGCAACCTCCACATAACAAATAATCTGCTACAATTTCCCATAGATGAAATAGTTACATAAAATATTTTCTGTATCCCTGAATGAGCTCTGATTCTTGTAAAGTGACATAGCCTGAGAAACAACCTCCATTCCTGCTGCCCCCTCACTTTATCAACCACTGCCTTCGACTCCCTGGTGGGTCTCTTCTCAATCTGTACCAGTAACCTAACTTTCCCACTCACTGGCTTAGTCCACATCATTTTTGGTAAACTGCTAAACTCAGAAGTGTACAACCTTTTTTTTTCCTCCGTCACACATTGGAAGAAGAAAAGTTGTCTTGGGCCACAAATTTGAATAAACAAGTGCTGATAAAAACTGACTATCAAAAAAGGGTGGTCCCTACATAATTTTTAGTGATCGGCGACACCCCAGGTAAGCAAAAACAGCCCTCATAAAAATCAATGTGCATTCCCTGGGCCACGGGTTGAACATCCTTGTTCTAGAATGGACTAAACGTCTAACTGTAAATATTCTAGCCACCATCACAGAAGGCTATGTTCACACTTGGTTTTATATTTATAAATCATTAGAAAATATTTGATAAAGCTGTAGTTACCACTGACTCTTCCTAACCGACAGTGTAAGTTTAGGTCTTCTCAATAGGGAATGTGGGCTCCTCTACCACCAACTACGTCTGATGCTCACTCCTTCCCACTGTACTTTCCAACCGTACTGGCATTCTCTTTAAAATTCCTTTTCCTATTTTTGGTATACATATATACTAATCCTTTGAGATCTAACAGAAAAGTTTCACTGAGAGGTACATTTCAGGATTCTCTCTGCCTTCTTAGCACCATATGTCTCCTCTGCACGCACAAATTACTTTTGCATTTTACAATCCATTTTTCGCTTCTGTCTAAGGCAGGGATAACTCCCATATTGTTCCATCTTTGCAAGTCTGTAGGTTCATAGCACATTTTAAGTCCTAAAATATTATTATTTTTTAATAATCCTAGATACAAAAGAAGAATAAAAATGTAATCCACTGGCTTGGTTTATACTCTTGGAAGTTTATCTACTCGTCTTAAACTCTTACTTAAAAGTGAGCAAACCCAGAAGCTAGACAATGAGAAAACATCGTCTCATCCCAGACCTTTCGTTAAATAGCCCTGCTTCTCTTCTGGATGTTTTTCCCCACATACATTTGCATTTTTATTGGTATAAGATACAATTTCTTGTTTGCCTTATATCTCTCCCATCTTTATTTCTTTTTGGAGGTGTTATCTCAGTTTCGAATTGATTTGTGTGTTATGCTAGGTTAAGTAAAGGGTAAAATAAAAAGAATGGCCATATAAGCATGGAATTCCATAGGGTAATTAAATCTACAGAAAGACTCAGAAACATTCACTGTTATATACGCAAAGCTAAGATTGTTAATGAATAAAAGGAACAGACTCAATTGACTTGAGGGCTTGAGACAGTCATGAATATTAGTGGGATGAGGACCCGGAAGAGTGAGTGAGGGAAGCCGTGAATCTGATTCATCACCTGTCGGAAAGTGTCTGTAGATTTTCTATTATTTGTAACATTCTGAAATCTTGAAATAATATTTAAAAAATAAAAAGGAGTGGTTTAGCCTGAATTTTCTGCAGCACTTCACCCCTCTCTGGACACCCGAGTGGATTCAGTTGATCTGGGTTGCTAGGAGCAAACGTCCTCCCTTCTTTGTCACCCTTACCTGGATTTCTTCTCCTGAGAGACCAAAAGGCAATTTCAGATTTGCATTTCATCACCATAACTTCAAGCCTGTTTTATCTTTTTCCCCTCTAGGTTTGTTATCCCTAGTTAACATTGTCAGATTCCATTTCAACTTTTTATTTTCATCAGGCTGCTTTGAAGGTCTGGAGTTCTGGTTAATGAATTGATTGATTTTGATTTTTTAAATATCATATTGTATACTGGAAAATAGAGAGATCCAATATTATAACTGCAAAGCTAAAAGAAAAGTGTAAAACAAGTAGTGCCCATCTTGTATATGCCTAGATCTCATGGGGAAGCAGCCAATTTTAGGTATACACAATTATCACAATCAATTGAGACTTGTATTTGTTGAACAGGGTAGAGTGCAGTGATAATTCAGGTACCTAAAATTATCTTTTTATGGAAAGGAAATTTTAGCATTTTAAGTACGTACAAATGTGTGTTTTAATGCATTTATATTATCCATTTTTATTTATATTATGGCTCTACATCTGTACAAAAATGATATGGATATTATTTTGTTCTCAGTGATAAATTTCATTGTAAGGTACTAGATTATAGCATCTTTAAATATTTACTTGCCTAAAAATTTCTTAGACAGCTATCTGCAAGATGATATATTAGATCTGATGGGAGCAGAGGTTATTATATGGCATCAGTACCAGCAAAATAATTGCATTACAAATGATGGTAAAATTCCCTGACTGCATAGATAGGCTCCTTGGAATATCTATGATTGAGTATATTAAAATATTTTAGAGTGGCGCCCATAGGTCAGTGGGTAGGGTGCTGGCCACATGCACCAGGGCTGGTGGGTTCTAATCTAGGCCGGGCCTGCTAAAATAAATAAATTATATATATATATACACACACACACACACACACACACACACACACACATACACACAAATGTATTCTAGTTAATGAATAACTATCTTATCCTTAATAAAAGTTGTGTTTCTCCCAGAAATTTAAGATGATAAAATATGGTAGGCTGTTAAATTTTGATGGACTTCTATAATTCTATAGATTTCAACTCAAAGAAATTAGCAAGTTAAATAAGATATAATCTCATGTGGTTTACAAATAAATTATGTATTTAGATATTTAATTTTTAATTTAAATTGTCCCTTTAGAAATAGTGAATGAATGAATCGCTTTTGCTTAACCACCTAAAGGGAATCTATATGTGAATTCCATATATAGGAAAACAGATGGGACTCCAATATTTTTAATAATTTAACAACAATAAAAGAAGGATAAAAGAAGATGATTGGGAAGATGTTTAAATATTATATGAGAACTGTTTGACCATTATAGAAGAGTGTGAAAATTCAGAATATTTCATGGAGGATCCTCTAAACAATGAAAGGCAGACGACTGTACAGCTGTTTGCATACAAAGTGAGAGATTACCAAGAAGCACACTGTTTCTACCATTCGGTTTTCTTCTTATTGTTATTATAATTTTCCTCTTTGACACTTGATAAACCATTGGCCAGATTAACTGGAAACAGAAAAGTAAAATCTGTAATAACTTCAACCAGAAAAACAAAAAGGGAAATAACAGCAGATACCACTGAGATACAAGAGATTTTTTTTATTGGCTGCTGTAAGAATATCTATGCCTAGAAATTTGACAATGTACAGGAAATGGACCAATATCTCGAATTATGCCACCTCCCTAGACTTAACCAGGAAGGAATAGATCTCCTGAACAGAATCATATCAAGCACTGAGATTGAAGAAACAATAAAAAATCTTCCAACAAAAAAAGCACTGGACCAGATGGCTTCACACTAGAATTCTATCGCATTTTCAAAGATGAGCTTGAACCTGTACTGCAGAACTATTCTAAAACATCGAGAAGGAAGGAACCTTCCCCAACATGTTCTATAGAGACTTAATCACAGGACTCCTGGAAATGCTCAACAAATATAGTAACTTATCATGGTATAAAATCCATGTCCACAAATCAGTAGCTTTTGTATATGCCAAAAACGGCCAAGCTAAGTAGCCAATCAAAGACGCAATTACATTCACAGTAGCGTCAAAGAAAATGAAATACTTAGGAATATATCTAGCAGAAGAGGTGAAGGATCTCTACAAAGACAATTATGAAACCCTAAGAAAAGCATAGCAGAAGATGTTAACAAATGGAAGAACGTACCATGCTCTTGGTTGGGAAGAATTAACACTGTTAAAATGTCTATACTACCCAAAGCAATCTACAGATTCAGTACAATGCCCAGTATCATATTTTGAAGAATTTGAATAAAAATAGTTCTTTGTTTTGTATGGAATCAGAAAAAAGTCCCATAGAGTCAAGCTAATGTTTAGTGACAAAAACAAAGAGGTTTCACTCTACCAGACTTTAGGTTATATTACAAGTCCATGGTGACCAAAACATCACCATATTGGCACAAAAATAGAGACACAGACATATGGAACCACACAGATAATCACAAGATGAAATCAGTCTCTTATAATCATCTGATCTTTGATAAACCAAACAAAAGCATACAGTGGGCAAAAGAATCCCTATTCAACAACTACTGCTGGCAGAACTGGATAATCACAAGTAAAAGACTGAAGTTGGACATGTACCTTTTACCACTTATAGAAAAGGAATCAAGGTGGATAAAAGATGTAAATTTAAGATAAGAACTGTTAAAAATCCTAGAAGAAAATGTGGGAATAACTCTTTAGGATGTCAGCCAAGGAAAGATTTTATGAGGAAGACTTATGCAATCACAACAACAAAAATAAACAAATGGGAATTAATTAAACTGAATTGTTTTTTGCATAGCTAAGGACACAAAAATCAAGCAAATAGACAACCTTCAGAATGGGAAAAGATATTTGCCTGTTAACAAACCTAACAAAGGCTTGATAACTAGGATCTACAGAAGAACTCAAATTAACTAACAAAATCTCATCTATCACTGAGCAAGATACATTCACAGAACTTTCTCTGAAGAGTACAGATGAATAGCTAGAAATGTATTTCCTCCACTCATCATAGAAATACAAATAAAAACTACCCTGAGATATCACCTGACCCCAGTGAGAATAGCCCTCTTCACAAAGTCCCAGAGTTTCAAATTCTGGCACAGGGGAAGAGAAAGAGGAAAACGTTTACACACTTGGTGGGACTGCAGTCTAATAGAACCTTTTTCGAAAGAAGTATGGAGAATCCCCAAAGACCTCAAATTAGACCTCCCATTTGATCCTGCAATCCCACTACTATGTATCTACCCAGAAGAAAAAACAAAATCATTTTATCACAAAGTCATTTGAACTGGATTGTTTATTGCAGCTCAATTTATAATCACCAAAATGCAGAAATATCTAGATGCCCATCAAGTCAGGAATGGATTAACAAGCTGTGGTATATGAATACCATGGAGTACTATTCAGCTGTAAGGAAAGATTGTTACTTTACATCTTTTGTATTAACCTGGGTGGAGCTGAAACACATTCTTCTTAGTAAAGCATCACAAGAATAGAAAAGCAAACATCCAATGTATTCAATTTTATTATGAAGCCAGGAGACCATCTAATATACACACACAGATAGGAGAAAGATCTAATTCAATTTAACTGTAGGGGGAGGGAGTGTGCATGGAGGAGAAGGGAGAGAACATGATGGGGGGATTCGCGTGTTCCCATCTAATTGGCACAATGTAGGGGTGTATGGCATTGCTCTTGGGTGTCAGACACAACTACAAGAGTAACTCCATCTAACAAATTTAAATATTGTAACCTAGTTGTTTGTACACTCACATTAACCTGAAAAAAAAAAAAAAAGAGAGACAAAAAACCCCTGTATATCATGTTTCAGTGGAATATGCCGACCACAATCTTTTTAGGTGAAACAGCAAATAAAAGGAGGCCGCTTAGTTTTGACACATCCTGCATCTTTTTGGTTGGATGCATCTAAAGTGTAATTTTGAATTAAACATAGGATGTATATAATTTCCTCTAAAAGTTGTTTTTGATCTTAGTTTTCAGGCAAGTCTAAGTAAAACGCTTTTTATATAAAATGAATGTCTCCAAACTCCTGCTACCAACCTGAAACTTCACACCCTATACCCTGAAGCCTTCTGAAGAACAGAGCAGGTGGCCTGTTAAGACCAGCAACAGACTTCCATCAAGATGACATCAGAGAAGCTGCAATATCAGAAATCTCAGGAGAAAACAGTAATTTTAGGCCTACTGTCAAAATATAAGTGCTTTCTAAAACTTACTGATTCCTTCTCTTCTGAATAATTCTTCTGAGTAAATACATGAAACAGCATTCAAAGCTCATTCAAGTTTGAATGTCTCCTAAAATAAAGTAGTAATATGTTTAAAAAAATAAAATGTCATAAATAAGTCACAAAAGTCACAGACAAATGTCTGTATCATTATTTTACAAAGAGGAAACTGAGGTACGGAGATGTCAAGTTATTCTCTGAAATCACAAAGCTAATATGTGACTTAAAAATCAAGTACAGGCGATCCGAACCTGGGGATCTGGGCCCTTAGATATCCCACTGTTCTTACTATAAATATTATATTTTAATCCTGAAAAAGTTAAATCTATTTTTTAAACTTGGGTAAAATAACTTCAACTGAAGTCATAGTTTTATGCACTTAATAATTGCAATATATCAAAAATGGGGATTCAATCTTTTTTACATATCTCAGTTCACAGGAAAGAAAATTTCAACGGATTACGATATTGCTACAAAAGAATTTACAATTGAATTACGTCTTGGGAGCTTAGTCAGAATGTAAATATGGGTAGCTGGAATCCTATTTCTGTCATGATGTGAACCACCAATTTATAAGAACTTCATCCACAAATCCTCTCAATCTTAGCACAAATGTCATCCTTTATAATTTTGCAATGAGAACCTGACAACATCACAGAAATGCTTGGAAGCACCATGTTTTCTATGTTGAAAGTGCTTGGTATTGGCCTGGGAAAGAGATGATTTGAGAGTATGAGGTGAATATAACAATATACTCTATTCATTCACTCCCCTTCTCTTTCCTTTGATTGCTTCTTTATATCTAGAATTTGAAGAAAATGAATAAGGCTCCATATGCCAGAGGTGGTGGGTTCAAACTCAGCCCTGGCCAAAAACTGCAAAAAAAAAAAAAAAAAAAGAAAAGAAAAAAGAAAAGACTATGAATAAGGTTTTCTAGAAAACAAATCAAATAAATCAATTTCCTCAAAAGAATAATTATCTTCCTAAAAAGAAAAATGTCAAAATTGGACATTGGTCCCAATTTTATATGTTACATGAATACTCATCAGAAACTCTGCCTTCTAAATATGTACAAAATGAAATTAAGACTCCATAAGTTATAGTTGGAAGAAAAATAAAGTTTCCTTACACAAATACCAGTCCCAGTGGCAATGATCATTATTTTGTCCAGGGTGTCTAGCTAATCTTGCTATTTGCTGTTGTAAAATTTAGGTGTGACATTTAAACCTTGTAGCATTAAAGCCGGAAAATTGTATGGAGGCAAAATGTTTTTCACGTAGGGTAAATGTATAAAGGGGATAATGAAATGTAAGATTAGAAAAGCAGCATGTGAATTCTTGGACTAAATGACTAGAATTCTGGGGATAAGTTCCAAAGGAACTATTGCTTTTGTTGTTGTTTGTTTTTAAATCATATAGTACCAAATATGTCTTCATGCATGAAAACCTTCTTCAATGTAATTAGGTAAATATATCACCTTTCTTTCACTTTTCAATGATAAGAATGAAGAAGATGGAATTTATCTTTTGAAAACATCAAATTTTGAGGCATAGTGAATAGAACTCCCAGCTTGGAATCAGTAATCAGAATAGAATCACTTGCAATTTACCTTACACACTCTGTGAGTTAAAAAAATAAAATAAAATATATAAGTGGCTTGAATACATGTAGTAGTAAGTGGATATTGAAACTTTCCTATTCACATTTGAAAAGGATAAAACTTGCCATATGTAAATGTTATGTAATAGTCAGCATCCCGTGGAAGATAATACCTAAAATGCTTTGTAAACTAGTGGGAACTCTAGAGATACAGGTGATACTTACTATCCATTTCCGGCATTCCTAATACAAACAAGCCATCATATATGGTTACAAGAACCTTGTTAAATTACCAAAAAACCCTCCATTTTCCTTATAATTTGAAAGAGAACTAATTTATTTTGATTGTTTTCTTCCATCCTAATTGCATTAGCTTCCTAGGGCTGCTGTAAAAAAGTACCCCAAAGGGGTGACATAACAGACATTTAGTGGGTCACAGTTCTGGGGTCTCGGAGTCTGAAATCAACGTCAGCACAGCCATCCTCTTTCTGAAATCTGCAGTTGAGAATCTTTGCTTGCCCCTTCTAGCTTCTGGTATTTGCCAGCAATCCTTGGCATTTCTTGGCTGATGGGTGCATTATTCCAGTCTCACATGTTTTCCCCTGATAAGGAAAACAGTCATATGGGATCAGGACACACTCTAACAATGTCACTTTAACATGATTGCATCTATAAAGATCCTCTTTGCAAATAAGGTCACATTAACATTTACTGATTGTTAGGACTTCAGTGTAACTTTTTGACAGCCATAGTTTAATCTAAACACTAGTGAATTCAAAACAGGTTTGCATATGTGTAAAGGGTAATACTGATTGTAGAGATTCAAGATTTGTTTTCCTTTCTTTTTTTGCCAATTCAATATTTATTTAGTAATTTGTACCTATAGAAGACTGTATTTAATTTTTCTTCCCTCACTGTAAAATAACTGTATAAACAAAACAATAATTATAAGCAAACATCAAATTACAAAAGAAATATGTAATACATTCCTAAAAATTAGGATCATTGTTTTTCTTTTTTTTATTTTTTACTCCTTGTAGATGGAGTAATGATACAAAATGTTAAGCAATTAAAATATCTAGATCAAGGAATGGTTGATCTTATTTTATTTGCTATTGTCTCACAAAGAGAAAAGTGCATACCATAAAGAGAAAAAAAAATAACCAAGGAGTGTTTCAGGAGAAATTAAAATACTACTTTGACTCCCAGGAAGAGAAGTAAAAGTGACCATTAGGACTATAGAGTTTAAAGAAGTCCAATCAATCAAATGAAAAAAGTTTGAATTTGATTCAAGCATCAGTGGGAAATTAGTACAGGTACTTCTACAGGAAAGTATCATGATGAAAAAAATATGTGTCAAGGCCTTGAATAGAAATACGACTTAGGATTTAAAACTCAGGGACAGAAAGTGCAATAAGAAGATTTAGTACAACAAGTCCCCAAGTTACAACCATCCAATTTTTGTGCAATTCACACTTATGAACAGGGGCTATTATAGTAAGTCCCCAAGTTACAAACATCCAACTGACATACAACTCCCAAATGGTGGCTATTGTATGTACATAATAGGTGAATGTACCTATTCCACCTCACCTACAGATTCACCTTAAGAGCAAACCTATAGAACCTATCTCATTTGGAACCCAGAGACTGCCTACAGGAATTTAAGTGAGTATGCTTAATCTATATTAAAAGTGTATACAGATTTTAAAATAATTAACTTTGTAAAATAAATATCTGGCTTTTGAGTATAATTTTATTCCTTGAGCATTTTATAAAGTTGCATAATTGTTACTCTTAAGTTACCTCTAATTATTGTAATAACTTTTTACATGAACTATTTCAAACTTATACATTCTGCTAAAATGAGTCATGTCCATAATATTTTTATTGTAAGTAACACTTACTGATATATAAATCTCCTGTTTAATGAAAAAAAAACTATATTTGATACGTAAGACATGTATTCATGATTGAAAATATCTTTTTAGAATATTTTCTATATTAATTTTGACACATTTTGGAAATGTGAGTTCAGCTCTAGGCAATCACGATGAAGCAAAAATTACAATAAAATTAGTCACAATTTTTCTGTTTTCCCAGTGCACATAAGACTTATGTTTACACTACGGTGCAGTCTGTTACCTATGCAATAACACTGCTTATAAAAATATAATGTATGTACCTTAATTAAAAATACTTTGTTACTCAGAAACGCTAATCATCATCTGAGCATTCAGGACATGATCATCTTTTTGCTGATGGAGAGCTTTGCCTGGATGCTGGGGGCCTTACTCCGGTTTGAGCTTTGTCTTAAGAGAATGTTGTGGCTGGTTTCACCTTCTATCCAGACCAACAAAACTTTCTTTCTCTAGGTTGCCAAGAAGCCGGTTTTCCTTTCTTATCATCTGCATTTTTTTTTTTTTTTATCATCTGCATCTTCAGGGGAGTAGCCCTTTTACTTTCCTTCAAGAACTTCTCCTTCGTGTTCACAGCGTGGTTTGCTGTCGAGCTTGAGAAGCCAAGATTTTGGTTCATCTTCTCAGCTTGTGACATCCCTTCCCCACTAACTTTAATCATTTCTAGCTTTTATTGAAAGTGTGAATGATACAGCTCTTTCTTTTATTGGAACATTTAGAGAACACTGTAGAATAATTGTCCTGATCATAATGTTGTTGTGTCTCGGGGATTCTATACCTCTAGAATATACAGAGGTAAGTTAAGAGTAACAATTATGCAACTTTATAAAATACTCAAGGAATAAAATTATACTCAAGAGCCAGATATTTATTTTACAAATACAGAGATTCAAGGAGAGGGAGAGACAGGAAAACGGCTGGTGTGAGAAGTTGACAAATACATACGGCTGATCTCATTATGTGACCACAATTCATGGCACCCCGAAGCAGTGAAAATAGTAACAGCAGAGATAACGATAAATCATGTAAAAGCTACAATAGTAATTAAAAAGTTTGAAATATTGCAATGTTTACCAAAATGTGACCCACAAACACGAAATGAGCAAAGGGGCAGATAAACTTGCTGCAAACCTTCAGTTGGTGATACTATCATGACAGCAATCGATAATCACTTACGCATTCATACAAATGATAAAACAAAAATATAGAGGGGAAAGGAGGGTGAGGGGAGGAGTGGGCGAGGGCAAGGGGAGGGAGGGTTTTTGGTGGGATCTCACCTAATGTGCACAACACAAGGGCATATTTCAAAACAACTAATAATATATTATCAATGTCTTACCACAAAAAATAAGTGAGGTGATGACTGTGTTAATCTGTTTCATCAAAGCATTCCACGTGGAATATCAAATAAGCACATTGTACCCCACAAATGTACGGTCAGGATGTAGTAAAAATGAAGTTAAAAAAATAAAAACATCTTTGAAGTTCGGTACAGCAAAGCACCATAAAATTAGGTATGCCTGTACATAAAAAATAAAATTATCATCAGGGTACCTTGAGGACAATAGGAAATGTCTAAATTAATCTCTAATAAATGAAATTAGAGAATTGAAGACAGGGCCACTTGCTTAAAACCCAGGATAGATTTCAAAAAATGACTCCTCGTTAACTGTTCTACACAGATATGAACCATTATTTCTTTTCTTTCTATTATTAATGTGATTATCCAAATTTAGTCTCTTAATATTATTGTCCCAAATATTTTCTAATTGTTTCCTCTTTGAGCCTCTTTCCTCATCCAACAAGTATTTCCAGTGCTTGCCTGGAACTTTCTCATCCAGCTGTCAGGGAAAGTGCCATCTGCAGCCAAAACACCAAAAGCAACAACAAAACAGGACAATGAAAGTCAACAGTTTTATTTTATACTCTTACTTCAACGTATCAATAGCAATTTTGTCTACATTTCTCCCTTATGTAAAGTCGAGTGAAAATCAAGTTGAGGTATTTACCCTTTTTCGTGAACACTGAACCCAGTCATTCACTTTTACTTCCATCCTTACTCTTCTGTAATTCTGAACCGGCCCTCTTTTATCCGTCAGTGCTCAAGGCCTCCGTCACCAGTACTACTCTAACACCTAGCAAGATCGGCTCTGTCTTTACCTCCCCTGTCTTCCTTTTAGCATCTGTGTACTCTAGAATTATGGCAGAGGCAGAGATGCCGCTGAACACCTCTCTGGGCTTCAACCCAGGGTGAGGAGTGCTGCCTAGACAGACCCCATCTATCTGCTAAAATATACTCACAGCTGACTGATATGCTAAAGGGACAACTGAGACTCTTCATTTAAACAAAAAAACATTTTTTTTTTTTTTGAGACAAAGTCTCACTTTGTTGCCCTCAGTACAGTTCTGTGGCATCACAGCTCATAGGAACCTCAAACTCTTGGGCTTGAGCGATCCTCTTGCCTCAGCCTCCCAAGTAGCTGGAACTAAAGCCACCTGCCACAATGCCCAGCTACTTTTTTTTTTTTTTTTTTTTTTGCGGTTTTGGCTGGGCCTGGGTTTGAACCCACCACTTCCAGCATATGGGGCCAGCGCCCTACTCCTTTGAGCCACAGGCATTGCCCCACCCAGCTACTTTTTTAGAGATGAGCTCTCACTCTTTTTCAGTCTGGTCTCGGAACTCCTTAGCTCAGGCAATGCACCCACCTCGACCTGCCAGAGTGTGAGGGTTACAGGTGTGAGCCACCACACCCAGCCTTAAGGAAAGGTTCTAAAGACACTTCACAAAGGAAAACTAACAGGTAATATATCTGTGAAGATCTCAGTGCTGAGGACACTGTATTTATCCTCATTATTCAGACAAGGAAAAAAAAAACAGACACAAAGTTTTATAGAAATTTTCCAAAGCCACACATGTTGCATGTGGCAAAACTAGGATTTTCATCCAAAAGGTATGGTTCCCTGGCTAAAACTCCTTGGCAATGTGGGCTCCAGAAATAAGACTTAGAAAAGTAGAAATTCAGGGCTCCCTCTTTCTCTCCCTCTCTCTCTCTAGCTGTAGCATAAGCCAGCAGGATAAAGGAAAAAAATTCAGGTCACAATAAGAGTGTATAAAATATTACAGATTCTAGATCTGAGATTTATCTTATTTTAGTTTCTAAGAATTACAGCAGTCTTTTTTTTTTTTTTTTTTTTTGCTAATAGTACACTTGCCAGCTATGTAATTAAGGGTTTTCTTTCAGGAAAAAAAAAAAAAAAAAAAAAAATATATATATATATATATATATATATATATGACTTAGCCTCCAGGTTTATTCCTTTAAAAAAAGGAACCAGAGTACATTGCACATAGCTGTACATTTTCTGATACTTCTTCACCATTCTGATTTCCTTACACTTAATTCATGCTGGAGTTTGCCTTTTTAAAGTTTCTTATACATAAAAATGGCGCAGAAGTAACTTAAATATTAAATAGGAGCTCTCTACTTTTGCCACAGTGATAATAATACTAGATTTATTGTTGTCACACAAATGATTTACATTATAAAAATTAGTTTTTAATCATACTTCATGGATGGTCATTTAATCAAAGACATATATATTGCGCAATATTAGAAATATTTCCGTTGTGATTTCTCGATGAAGAAGAAGTTATAAAGTTAACACAATTTTTATTTAAATCATAAAATTCTTACTTCCTGAGAGGGAGTTGCTGCTCCTTTTTATTAAGTCTTTATCTAACAACGCACATTTTCGGTATCTGCTTCTGATTCAAAATTGCAGAAGCATCACTGTCACAGGAGATAAATTGAAATGTCTTTTAACCAGGCCCTTATGACTTTCAGATTCTCTGAAATCTAGTTCTCATTTGAACACGTAAAATTACTTTGGCAGATAGTTGCCTTGCTCTTGTTACTAGAAAAATAGGTCAAGTATTTAATCATCAAACATCCACAGGTATTTAATAGGTTCGGATATTTTTGTGATAATAGAAAACATAGTTGTTTTGTCATAGAGCAGCTTATCTTATACCTACCTGAAGTCACTGGGAAATGTTGCCAAATTCAGAATATTTGAATTCTTGTTGGGATGGGGACCCTTCTGTGTGAACATTCATACTGATTTTATAATGTTAGATCTTAAACCAAATTCCTAACATGAATATTTTGTTGATGGGGATGTCAGCATGTTCCCCCCAGACAGCTTGGATTTTGACTAAGAAGGAGGATAGATTTCTTTTCCTGTGTTTATTTTAAATCTTTAATTTACTGAAAATCTATTTGTCTGGATAAGCCCTCATTAATATTGATTTGTCATTTTCGGCTAAATCTATTCTATCCACGTGTCTTTTGGTTAAAACTTTGCTGACATAATGAAATGCATTCTTTTTAATTAAAGAACAAATAGCGTTTCTTTATTTAATGCCTTCACATATGCTTCAAATGATGATATAAAATCTCATCAGAAAATTTCTGTGATAAGTTTATTTTTCTAATTTGCATGAGTTTGTTTTGAAATGATTATACAGCACTTACTTTGAAAATGAGAATTTTGTAAATATTCTGTTGTTGTCACATTGACTCTAATGTATTAATATAAACATGTATTCATTGCTGCTCTCATTCTGATCTTATTCTCTCTCAATTTTCTCCTTGCTTCTTGCTCTCAGCTCCCAAACGTCCTGTCCCTCTGGGTGGTACTTAAACATGCAAAGTAAGGTGACCATGATACCAAGAACGAAGTCTGCTACTTGGAAAGTACCTGCCCTCTCTCCTGGGGTCTTTGGTCTAAGGACACCATATAAGTGAAATATTCTCTAGAAATGCCAATATAACGTATGCCCACGAATTCACTCTCTAACATCTTACTTTATGCTGTTTTTCCTTCACAGCTTGTATTACTTCCTCGGACATATTGTTTTTCTCCCACAACTAGAAGACAGTCTCGACTGAAGAAGAACAATATTGATTTTGTTCTTTTCATCATTGTGTTTTCATACCTAAGAAAAATGCCCAGAATAGAGAAGGTTTTTAATGAGTATTTGTTGAATGAATCAAAAATGAGGAAAGATTGACTTTCTATATCTTAAAAATGGTAGATAAGAAGGATAACTTTTATACTTACATAGTATCTCAGCTACAGCCTGGCAATATCATCCAGACTGTCCTACACAGAGATACCCACTGAATATTTGCTGTGCTATAGAAGCCCATGGACTCATTACAGTACCTAATGCTGGAGAAAATAATATGTTTTGAAGGGCTTAGTATGAGTGTTGCATGAAGAATAGTGAGAAGGTAGACTCTTGCAGTTGGGTGCTTCCTTCACTCCTGGAGAATTCTGAGATTTGGTAAGCATCCTGGGAGCAGTCTGTGATGTCAACGTATCCAAGGGGCATCAGCTACAGTACAGCATGCTTTTGGCATGGAAAGAATGAAGTCACTGGAGGAACAATGGATGCCTGTGGAAAGTGACATGGTTTGAACCACCAGGAAGATGTTTTGTTCACTAGGCTAAGAGTATTTTAATTAGATGTAAAGTTTTAAGCTGCAGGAGAGGGGACATACAAATATCTGAAAGTAAGTTGTTCTTACCCCCCTAAATGTTCTAATTGTAAATGAATAGATATCAATGGCGTCTGTTCATTGTCCCTCAGGGGGAGACACAATGATACAACAAAAACTGTTTGCAGGAAGTAGTGGGAGAGAAATAAAGATAGTGATCCCTCTGGATTGAATTAATTCCATAAATTCTGATATATGTGTTACATATTTATGATCAATAAATCTTTAAGTTTAAAATTATTATTATTTTTTTCTTACAAGGGTACATGTGAATCTTTCTAAATGCAGAATATAAATGTCTTAACATAATAACTAAGAAAATGCCATGAAGGCTATGTTAACCAGTTTGATGAAAATATTTCAAATCGTATATAAAACCGGCACACTATACCGTATGACTGCATTAACCTACACAGCTATGATTTAATTTAAAAAAACTATTTTTTTAAATAGAGTAAAAGCAAATATCAAAAATAAAAGCAAAATCCATATATACAGAAACATAAACAGATTGGCCCTTGAAAAGCAAAAATCTAAACCTTAAAATAATATGTTTAGAGCCATGCACTCCACTAAATGAACTATTTTAAATGGAGACTTTACCTCTTACATGTTTACATGGATGGAGCTGCAACATATTCTTCTTAGCAAAGTATCTCAAGAATGGATGAAAAAGTATCCAATGTACTCGGTCTTACTAGGAAACTAATTTATAGCATTCTTATGAAAGCTATAACTCACTTATAGCCCAAGAAGAAGGGGAGAGGGAGGGGAGGGGAGGGGGAAGTTTGGTGGAGGGGGAGTAATTGGTGCGACCACACCAATGGTGCATCTTACAAAGGTACATGTGAAATTTACTAGGTGTAGAATATAAATGTCTTAACACTAAATAACTAAGAAAATGTCTTGAAGCCTATGTTAACCAGTTTAATGAAAGCATTTCAAATTGTATGTAAAACTAGCACATTGTATTCCATGATTGGATTAATATACACAGCTATGATTTAACAAAAAAATTAAAAGAAATAGTGCATTAGAAATAATAAAGTTGCTGTGGGTGCTTAAAAAATATATAAAACAGTAGCTGGAATCAGAAGTCACTGTCATGAATAAGAATTATATTGTATTTGATAGTCAAAGTTTCAACTGCAAAGTGATCTTGAGTAAATATTATAATTAAAAGAAAATGAACAATATGTTAAATTTACTAAGATATTGTTTATTCAAATTAATTTCTTCCATATGGATGTAACTTATGCCCTAGATTTATTGAAATTAGGACACAGTTTTGGATAGAAATAATGGAAGAATTCTAACAGTAAAATAATTATGATTTTAAGGGAAATTTTTAGTTTAAAATCTTAGAAATAATAAATCCATAAATATGGACACTCTGCAATTACTTTTTAAAATATCAGCTCTTTTGTTATTGCTTAGATTATTTATAAACTAAGACATCAACATCAAACACATAACTATTTATAGATGTTTAAATAATCATAATAAATCATAAGTTATAAAGTGACACAATTATTTACTATCGTATTGTAAAAAATATATCTTACAGAAATATATACTTTAAGCCACTATAAATAATTATCTTAAGCACAGACTTCAAATATGAATTTTTAGCTATAAACTTATTTGTTTTTCTACATTATATTAGTATGTTTTGAAATACACTGAATAAATTTAATTATCAGAAAATTATCCTTCTGTGTATGTATCATTACTCATTTTAAACTTTTAAAATCCATCTTGTCATGATTTCTTAGAAAAGTCTACTTTCAAATACAGAAATGATAAAGCAGATTCAATACATACTTTCTGCTAAGTTAAATATTAGTCTTGAAACTACTTCACAAGAAACCAGCAGAGTGTGTGTCTATCTCTCAAACTAGCCATCTAATTTCTATACTTAATGCACATGTAAAAAGCAAAATTCATTAATCAAAATGAATGCTTAGGGGCGGTGCCTGTGACTCAAAGGAGTAGGGCGCAGGAGGTGGTGGGATCAAACCCGGCCCCAGCCAAAAAAAAAAAAGAATACTTAAGGTTTATTTTTGAAACCAAATTAGTAAATTTAAGTATTTATCAAATATATAATATAGAAATGCACTGTATTATACACTCCGTATTTTTTAAAAGTGTTGATTCATTCTGGAGCACTTCATTACAGTTAAAATATTAATAGAGAGATAAGTTATACATGCTCCCTACTATCAGAAATGATAATGCATATGATATGTTATGAAAATACATGATAAAAAGTAGGGTGGTGGTCCTGGATATTGGATGAATGGACAAGGAAATATTTCCCATGTAATAAAATATTGTCTTCTCTTTCAAGAGCTCATTGGAAGGATGTACCTTCTCCTTCAAATGCCAGTTGTTCCTTCTGGGATGCTTGTGGTGTTTGTTCTTTCCTATCTTGTGTGATTATTTATACTATATCTCCTCTAAATGGTCAACCTTCCTCAGGGCAACCTTTGATGGTAGCCCTGAAGCCTGGGACTTTCCATCCCCCCAAAATACACAAACAATTACACAAACATAAAATAATCTTTTTCTCCTCTCTATCCTCCACTATTTGTTCTTTTTTTCCAAAAGAGTGCTTATTGTTTGTTGGTTTCTGTTTGTTTTGACTTAACTCTAACACCCTATTCACTCTTTATTGTCTGGCTGCTACTCTCAGAACACACTGAAACCTTCCTATATAAATTTACTACTTACCTTATCAACCTGGCATTTTAAATCATAATGTTTTCTTATAATCCACTGTTATTCTAAGCTCTTTGATGCATCTATCCTCAGTCATTCTCCTGATTTTAACCAAATAACCATCTGCATCACACTTCACACACACGAAGAGTCTTTTCCTAACAGCCACTAATTGCTTGGAACGATGATATTTAAATCACGGTCTGGACATAAGTAATTCCTTAAATCTTCCTCTTTGTGCTTCCTTGAATATTCTCTTATTTTTATTATATTATTTTGTTCCAATATTTTTTCCAGCTCTTCCATTTTTACCTCCTTTTATATCCAAATCAAATCCCTTCATTGCTGAGACCCGACTCTACCACTGTCCATATCATCAACGTACTAATGTCATTTTGCCCTTTTCTCCCTTGCATGACACTTGTGATAATAAATATTCTAATTCTATAACTTCTATTCCAGGAATTTCTATCATAGTTGATAAAAATCTTACAAATTCAAAGAAGAGTCCATTTGCAAATGTACGGTTTCCAGTTATCACTTCGACTCTCAAAATTGTGTGCAAATGTTCTGTTTCTCTAGATAGCATTTGCCCAGCTGTTCCTAGGGTTTATTTCAATACACTTCTGCTTTCCCCACATGTCCTAACCCAGCATGATCAGCATGTGACTGTGCTTTTATTTCATAGAGTTCCAGAATCATTCCTTGACCAACTCACACATATTTAAAAGTCTATGCTCTAATTTCTGTGTTCTTCACCCACCTTCTTGATAAAATTGATCATTATACCATATCTTTAATCATTTTTCAATCACACCTCAGAAATTAAAAAAAGATAAAATTCTCCAGGGGTTTGAAATGCATTCAGATCTATTCTGTTGACCTCACAGGTGACACATGCTTGGTCAGCCCCATGGCTTTCTGCAGGTTTCCCTCTCTTCCACTATAGACATCACCCCTTTCCATCACATTTCCTGTCCACTCCAAAGTCTGCTGCAGTCTGACCGAATATCCTCATGACTCAGCTCACGTTGCTTTTTGAAGGTCGTCAAATAATTCTTTTATGTCAAGTCCACTGTGTTTCAATCACTTATCGTTCTTGACCTTTCTGCCATATTCGACAATACTGCTCTGCTTCCCTTACTAGAAGCACTCTCTGTCCTTGGATTTAATATCAAATGGTGTGTGTGTGTGTTTTGCTTGTTTGCTTATTTTCCTTATACCCTTTTGGTCAATTCTTATCAATCTCTTGAACTCATCTTTTTGCTCATTTGTTGTCAGCTCTGGCAATGTGGTAAAACACATGCCCTTCATCCCAAACCTTAATTTTTGCAAAAAATATTTTGTCTTCAATACAGAAGAGAAATACCATGACCAGGGATGAGTTTAATGGTTTAGAAGTCTTCAAAATGACCTACTTTTCCCCCTTAATTGATAGATAAAATTGTATGTATTTATTGTGTACAACATGAGGTGTTGAAGATGTATATATCCAGTGTGGAAGGGCTCAGTCTAGCTAATGAACACATACAGCATCCAACATGGTTAGCATATTTATGCAGGGAGAGGACTTAAAAGTGATTCAGCATTTTTCACGAATACAGTATGTTATTAACTATACTCATTATTATGTTGCACGATAGATCTCTTGAAGTTTTTACTCCTGTGTAACTGAAATTTACAATGCAAATGTAAACTCCATTGACCAATATCTCCCAACTTCTCTCCCTGCCCCTATAACCACCCGTCTATTCTCTGTTTTTATGAGATTAACTACTTGAGATTCCACATATGAATGAGAAAATATGGTACTTATCTGTTTGTGCCTGGCTTATTTCACTTAATCTAATTTCCTGCAGGTCCATCCATTTTGTTGCAAACGACACAATTTCCTTCTTTTTTTGTGTCCATCAATGAATATATGGATAAAGGAAATGTAGCATACATAGCAAATGGAATATTATTTAGACAATACCCTCTTCTTAACAGTAGCAAAATGAACAAGTCTTTCACATCAGCAGTTTAGTCATAGGCTCTGATGCAGAATGTGCACTTAAGATAGTTTAAATTAAGTCAATTCATGTTAATACACAGTTTTAGACATTTACTGATAATTGCCTGATTGATAATTGATCGATATTTTTCGTAGTTATGGAGGGCTTTGGTACTTAATTTTCTACACTGTAAAGAAGGTATTACTAGAAATACAGGATAGAAACATGTTCTTTATTTTTTGGGCTTGGGCTGGGTTTGAACCCACTACCTCTGGCATATGGAGCTGACGCCCTACCCTTTTGAGCCACAGGTGCCACCCAGAACTGAAGCATGTTAAAAGGCCATCAAGACACTGAAGATTTAAGTATATGTCCAAAAATATAATATCAGATTACTGATTTAAAAGTTAGTTTAGAATTTAGCATTACATACTCATTACTGAATTCAGTATTTTTTTTTTTGACAGAGTCTCTATCACCCTGAGTAGAGTGCCATTGTGTCCTTGTAGCTCACACCAAGCTCAAATTCTTGGGCTAAAGTGATCCTCTTGCCTCAGCTTCCTAAGTAGCTGAGATTATAGGCACTAGCTAGTTTTTCTATTTTTAGTAGAGACAGGTTCTCACTCTTGCTCAGACTGTTCTCAAACTCCTGACCTAAAGCAATTCACCCTTTATGGTTTGCAGAGTGCTAGGATTACAGACTAGAGCCACCGTGTCCATCCAGTAAAATACATTAGTGTGTTGTGTACTTGACATAAACCTCACCTAAGAAATTTAACATTTTGTTTCATTGAGGATTTTTAGTCATCACAAAGCCTCACCACTTGAAACACATACTGATTATGATTAGCTAGCGCATTGGCAAGACCTTCTCCCCAGGGGTTTTTTCACAAAAGGTAAGGGATTATTTAAGCTAGAAGAAAATGTCATGATGTCAACAATACTTGCATGACTATTGACACTTTTGGAGACCAAAACGAATCTGTAATCTTTATCTTTTACATTAAACAGGTTATCATAGAAATACTCCTTTTCATTAAAAGAGATTTTATTCCTTTTCATTAAAAGAGATTTTTTTTTTTTTGCATTCCCACCAGCAGAGTTAAAAGAGTTATTTTTCTACTAATGGGAATGCAAAAAAAAAAAAAATCTCTTTTAATGAAAAGGAATATTTCTATGATAACATATTTAATGTAAACTTCTGCACGGCTGGTAGGAATGCAAACTAATATGTTTCTTTTGGAAAGAAGTTTGGAAATCACTTAGGGATCTAAAATACATATGCCATTCAATCCTTCAATCTCTCTACTAGGTATATATCCCGAAGACCAAAAATCACTTTATAACAAAGACATTTGCACCAGAATGTTTATTGCAGCCAAATTCATAATTTCTAAGTCATGTAAGAAGCCCAAGTGCCCAATGACACATGAATGGATCAATATTTTGTAGTATATGTATACTGTGGGATATTATGTAGCCTTAAAAAAGACGGAGACTTTACCTCTTTCATGTTTATATGGATGAAGCTGGAACATATTCTTCTTAGCAAAGTATCTCAAGAATGGAAGAAAAAGTATTCAATGTACTCAGCCCTACTATGAAACCTATTTATAGCTTTCATATGAAAGCTATAATTCAATTATAGCCCAAGAAGAAGGGGAAAGAGGAAAAGGAGGGGAGAGGAGAAGGAAGGATGGGTGTAGGGAGGGTAATTGGTAGGACCACATGCATGGTCCATTTTACAAGGATACATGCTAAATTTACTAAGTGTAGAGTATAAATGTCTGAACACAGTAACTAAGAAAATGTGGTGAAGGCTGTGTTAACCAATTTGATGAAAATATTTCATATAGTATATAAAAACAGCACATTGTACCCCATAATTGCATTAAATGTACACAGCTATGATTTAATAAAAAATAATTTTTCTTTTTTAGTAGCCATATGTATTTCCTCTGTTTAATACAGAAATAGGTCCTATCAGACTTACTAATAGTAGTATCATAGCATTTTAATTATTAATTCAATATTTTTTATTTTATTCCTTTACAGCTATATTTTCTTTTGATTAGATTCTTTTTTTTCTCACTTAGTTATGTATATTTTTGCGTGGTTGTGTTTCTGGGCAAAGAGCCCAGATTGGTATAATTTCTGTTTGTTCCTCACGTAGTGTCCCAGATTTGCTTTAGAGGGGAACATTGTAAATTAACAATATGATTACAGTGTTATTTTCATTATTTATTGTCTATAAAATTCACCAAATTAAGGTGTAATATTTGTAGTGCTTACTCCTGAATAATGATACATTCTGGTATAGACTCAGACATTGCAGTTATAACCATCTACTTTATTTTTCTTTAGAGGATCAGTCATATGCATTTTGTATTTTAGGAATGGAAAATAAACTGATGAATTTTTCCAAACTCATTAGACATGAAGGTCCTGTGTTATTCAGGTTGCAGGATGTTCCATTCATTAGGATTAATACTTTCTGTTCTTGTCTCTGCAAATAATTGTAAATGAATAACATACATCAATTTGTGGATCAGTGTGGCTTACTGAGGGATCCTCGACACTAGGAATCAGGGCATCTGGAATGAGATCATCACCCACTACAGTCCTTAGAAATAGGGGTTGATTACTGTGGGCTAGAAGATGCTAAGGACACTTTAAAATATACCTTCAAAATCAAGTTTTCCCTATTCCTAATTCTAATTTTCCTTATTCCTATATTCAACCACATCATGATTTAGTTGCTTCCTGATACAGTTATTTAGTTTTGTCTACACCTTCTTGAAGGTTAGATATAAAATGAACTTCAGTTTCCTATTGGTGAATAATGATTATTTTTATTAACCCTAGTATTCTGTTTAACCATTACTAGCTCATTCTTACTTTTACCCATGTCACACGTATGTCTTCAATTCGTATATGTGAATATTTATTATTATTTCTGAGGAAATGGTTTTACTTGTGTTATATCTGATCTTTCTAGTTTATTCAATTTAATAAAGTGACTTTGATCATTCCAAGTCTTCTAGAATAAGTTGTTGTATTTTCTATTACCAAGTGTTATACTGGAATTGAAGATAACAAAGATTTCAAAAACTCATTTCTCAGAACAGATAAGAAGAGAGAAATAATCACACAGTCTTAGTAGCTTAAAACTTTGCTGAAGAATAATGATATAATATAAATATGATTTTATACAGAGACAAAAGAAAGGAGATATGAAATCTATTGGTGTTAAAACGATCATTCCTATGAAATAACGATTCAGTGCTCTTTACAAGAGGTCTGTAACACAGGGCCAAACAAGTTATTTGAATTATATTTAGATTGTTTCTTGGACAGTGAGTGCAATTTGTCTATGGCCACTGCTGCCATTTATTGCAATCCCTTTTATATACAAAATAACTCTTTTCTACTAACTGAATAAAAGATTCATAATAAGTAATAAATTTTATAATGATGTAACTCCATAAAGATGAACCAAATAATGGTTTGGTTCACAGCAAGTTGGGTGGAACTGGAGACCCTTATACTAAATGAAGCACCTAAGGAATGGAGAATTCAATGCTGCATGTCCTCAATTATACATGGGAGCTCGATGATGGGGACATACAGCCCTAAAGTGGTGAAACTGACATTAGCAACTAAGAAGGGGAGAGGGTTCGAGGGCGGGGTGAGATAAAAAATTAAGTAATAGGTTCATTGTCTGCTGTTCTAGTGGTGGGAACACTAGAAGGCCTGACTTCAGCATTATATAATTCAGTCCTCTTACGGAAAACATTTGTACCCTGGAAATCCATTAAAATTAAAAATATATATATATAAATCAAACTTTAGCAGGTTTAATTGCTTCTAGCAGTGACTGAAAGATCAAATTTAGAAAAATGTCATAAAGAACTCAAACAAGTAGATAGAAATCACCAGAGAAATTGCTAGATCATTTGATCATTTTATCATTTATAAAACTTGAAATAAGATCTAAGGATAATGTGTATTCTGCAAAGATGCATAGTAGCAAAATAATGTGCTCTGATTTCCAGATTAATGATGGATAAATTAATACCTAAAATCCTTTTGACTTATTTGTTTATATTAGATGACAATAATATATCTTTTCAATATCACAATTTTAATGCATTTACAGAGGTCCTATAAAAGTAAAAAATAACAATAGCATATCAATAGATTTATGTTGTAAAAATAATAGACACAAGAATGAATGTCACGTGTAAAATTAATAATATCTAAGCTTAATACACACGGAACTCTGGAGTTTGTTTTGGCAAGCATACAGACAAAACTCCACTTTCTTTAATACTAAAGAGCAAAACAACCAAAAATTTAAATTTATTTTAGTAAAGTATGTGAAAGGGATTTCATTGTTTACATGTCTGTGTTAATTGTTTTGTTTGTTTCATTTTGAGGGGCTCTGGAGGTGACCTTTGCTTGCAGATTGAGGCTAAGAGAAGAAGGCATAGTGAGGACTGGGTTTTATGATTTTTCTTACTGTCACAAATGATCTATATGTTTCATTATTTTATGAACTTGCACCCTCAGGCAATGGTTTCCCGAAGAGATAAACTAAACGTACTTATTGAAATAAACACAACTACAATAATACATAACTATGAGATATTAGAAAAGAAAAACCAAATCACTGTCCAATTTTAAATTATAGTTACTAAAGGCTTTGTTAAAATGCCATTACATTTATTTTCAGTTAATTTAGAATCTGTACCTCCAATTTTTTAGAAGTTGTTTATTCTTTAGGCCATTTTGAAGACGTCTGTCCCCTTTGGTGTTTCTACTACTGAGAATCATTCTTTTATCGGGGTCCAAACTGAGCAGTCACTATGCCAAAAGAGATACAGTTTGCTTCTAACTGATTTAAATAAGTTATAATGAGACAAAGACATGCCACACTGATATAGCCTATGTATATATAAAGACAAAGTTCCTAAGAAGGAAAGATAGAAAAAATAAAAACTTTATCTTGCATTGGTCCATATTATTTTTGTAATAAGTGTAAATGGCCTTTAATCACATATGATCCATCAAAGACTTTGGCTGGGAAATAGGACACTATGCTATTTGTAATTCTGATTCCGGGAAAGTGTACTTTATTTTCGTTAAGGAGGCCATATGCTATAGTTATGAAATTGTCAGATAACCAGATACAGGGTGGACGTAAAGTTTGGGTGCAATGTTAAACAGTGGTTAAACAGTTTGACATACTAAATTGTACATGAACTTTGTGTCCACGCTGTAGATCTTTCAGTAGAAATGAATACGCACTTATAAATGCCAATTACAAAAAACAGATTCCTATGAGAATAAGTTTGACTTTAAAAATCCTGAAATTACTTGGGCGGTGCCTGTGGCTCAAAGGAGTAGGGTGCCAGCCCCATATACTGGAGGTGATGAATTCGAACCCAGATCTGACCAAATAATAATAAATAAAAATCATGAAATTAGTCAATGTTTCTAGTCTGTTTCTAAGACACTTAGATTATGAACCTACAGTCATGCTTATTACTCCTTCATATTATTATTAGCTAACATTTCAGTTCTGTCTACTTCTCCTACGTGTATACAAATGCCTTTGCATATGTATATATAAAATAACGCATATTAATATATTATATTAGCATATAGTTTCATAACTGTAATATACATTTACTATACTAGTGAAACTATATTCTACTGTATAACAATTTTATAATCCATGGTCATTGAAAATTAGAACTTGAATCTCTTTTAATTTTTGACTGTTTTCCTTCTATTTCAATATTTCAGTAGTTTATTTAGTGAAAATATCACAGCAAAAATTTTATTTGAATGTGTCTTCTATATCTCTCTTAGCTACATATCATTTTTTACATTTTTTGGTGGTTTGTTTTGTTTCACTATTCTGACAAATCTTAGGGAGCCAGTGTGGTGGTGTGTGACTATAGTTCCAGCCACTCAGGAGTCTGAGAGAAAGGATAGCTTGAGGACAAGAGTTCAAGTTTGCAGTGAGCTATGGTTGCATCACTGCATTCTAGCCTGAGCAACTCAGTGAAACTCCTATTGGAAAAAATATACTATACATATTTTTAATTATACGGTTTGATTAAAAAATTAAACATAATTCTCTTCTACCTCTAAATCCTTATCACATTGTAATTTTACACTGTTCCCTATCAAAATGTGAAGTCTGTTTATTCACTTCATTTTGGATCTGATCTGACAGAGTTTATTTTGGTCCATGAAATATATTGGGAGTTAAATCATCTCAGATATAACTTATATCTCAAAAGTCTCCTACGTCTATTTCTCTTGTTATCTCTCTCAACATTGTAACCATCATGAGAACAAGCACATTGTATACAAGGATATAAAAAATATCTAGAGAACAATGTGACTGTTCAGATGAGTCAATCTTACACCAGCCAGTGCCAGATGATGAACCCTGGAAGTCCAGGAATGATTGAGTTACCTCAGCTTAATTAAGGTTATCCCAGTTTGGTAAGGAGGATCATCCACGCAACCCATCAACATCGGGGCTAACCTCTTATCATTTTCTGTTTTGAGTGTTTCTTCTGTAATATTCTAATTCTTACTTATAAAACTCTCTCTGACATTCCTAATTATTATAGTCTATTCTTTTTATCAAATTCTCCATTTTTCTTCACCAAAAGTGTGAAGAATGCATTTTGATCTCGAAATGAGGCATTTTGAGTAAGCTCCACTCCCAACCAATTTTACAAGTATAGGATTCGTGCCCTTAGAAAAAGAGACACAAGAATGTGCTGCATCTTTCCATTCTCCACCATGTGAGAATATAAGGAGAAAATGCTCATCTGTACACCAGAAACCAGACCCTGAAGAGATACCAAATATGCTGGAGCCTTAACCTTAAAGTTCTGATACTTCAAAACAGTGAGAAATAAATCCCCACTGCGTAAGTCACCCAACCACTGGTAATTTGGTATAGCAGTCTGAAATACTTAGATAAAAATTAAATTTAATACAATGAAAAAAGCACATTAAAAATAATCTGCAAGGCAACTTCAAGCAGATTAGTGTACATGTCACTGAAATCTCTAAAATCATTCAGAGAGGTAGAGAAAGTGATATTTGGAGGAACAAAAGCAAAAAGTTTCTGAATTTAATGAAAATTACCAAATCACAGATGAAGAGTGTCAACATATCCCAGACACAAGTAACTCGAAGAGCACAACAACTGGAGAAGTTCCAGTCAGAATTGCTTTGCAATGAGAATATAGGGTGAGCCCAGTAGAATAGCATGATCAACTTTCAGAAACATGTCATAAAGCTAACATGATAGAAGCAGTCGGATGAAATAGACATGTTCCATGCAGAGGAATAAAAAGATAGAAGACAAAACATTTCTTGTAAGAGACTTTTTCAATTATACAACAGAAGAGAAAAAAATCTTTAAAGTACTGAAGGGGGAAAAAAAAAAAGTCCATCAGCAATTCTGTAACTAGAAGTGCTATTTACCAAAGGTTAAAGTATTTAGTGGTCTCTACAGAAATGCAATTAGACTAACAAGAGAAAAAAAAAATTATAAGTTCCACTATTAAGAATGAGATATTGGCTCGGCGCCTGTGGCTCAATCGGCTAGGGTGCCAGCCACATACATCTAAGGTGGCGGGTTCGAATCCCCAGCCCAGGCCTGCCAAACAACAATGATGGTTGCAACCAAAAAAAAAAAATGGCCAGGCGTTGTGGTGGGCGCCTGTGGTCCCAGCTACTTGGGAGGCGGAGGCAGGAGACTCGCTTGAGCCCAGGAGTTGGAGGTTGCTATGAGCTGTGATGCCATGGCACTCTACCCAGG
>CAUYQV010143150.1:0-18640 GCA_963574575.1 Galagoides demidoff
TTTTTTGAGACGGAGCCTCAAGCTATCCCCCTGGGCAGAGTGCCATGGCATCACAGCCCATAGCAACCTCCAACTCCTGGGCTCAAGCGAGTCTCCTGCCTCTGCCTCCCAAGTAGCTGGGACCACAGGCGCCCGCCACAAAGCCCGGCCATTTTTTGGTTGCAGCCATCATTGTTGTTTTGGTGGGCCCAGGCTGGAGATTGGAACCCGCCACCTTAGGTGTACGTGGCTGGCACCTTAGCCGATTGAGTCACAGGCGCTGAGCCCAAAATTCTTGATCTCTATTTTACCAAAGGGATTAGATAGATGGTTCTTACAAAAATTAAGCCCAAAAGGTATCAGAATACTGATAAAGATATCAACCTACTTTCAATAAATACCAAAGTTACTTGAATCTGATCCTAAAGGCCAAGAACTGGCAAGAGTTACAACTTTACCTCTTAAAATTTGATACATATCTACATAGCAAAAGGTATCAGGAAGTAACTCACTCTAGCAAAGAACATCTTTGATATTTTCATGGTAAGTGTCCTATTATGTTCCTCTCAGTAATAATTCTTTTAAGAACTCCTTTCTTGGCTAGGTGCCTGTGGCTCAATCAGCTAAGGCGCCAGCCACATACACCTAAGGTGGCGGGTTCGAATCCCCAGCCCAGGCCTGCCAAACAACAATGATGGCTGCAACCAAAAAATGGCTGGGCGTTGTGGCAGGGCCTGTGGTCCCAGCTACTTGGGAGGTGGAGGCAGGAAACTCGCTTGAGCCCAGGAGTTGGAGGTTGCTATGAGCTGTGATGCCATGGCACTCTACCCAGGGGGATAGCTTGAGGCTCTGTCTCAAAAAAAAAAAAAAAGAACTCCTTTCTTAGAGGGGTTCCTCTGGATATTAAAGAAATGATCAATTATTATTATTTTTTTTTGAGACAGAACCTCAAGCTATCTCCCTGGGTAGAGTGCCATGGCACCACAGCTCACAGCAACCTTCAACTCCTGGGCTAAAGTGAGTCTCCTGCCTTAGCCTCCCAAATAGCTGGGACCACAGGCGCCTGCCACAAGGCCTGGCTATTTTTTGGTTGCAGCCATCATTGTTGTTTGGCAGGCCCGGGCTGGATTCGAACCCGCCACCTTAGGTGTAAGCGCCTTAGCCACTTGAGCCACAGGTGACGAGCCGGAAATGATCGATTATTTTTCAGAGAAAGAACTTATGAAATTGTTTCTGAAATTTACTTTAGCCTAGTAATAAACACTAGATTTTTATGATCATAACATTGACTAGAAAATCTTTGAGGCCAGGCTTATTTGCATTTTGTAGATCAGTAAGGCTGGTAGGAATTTTTCAGTCCTTATACTAGGGAGATGGCAGAAAGAATCCTGCATTCTTGGAGACCTCAGGCTCTCCAACTGCCCACCTGGTTGGATTCATCATCACACCCCCTTATTTCCTCCCAGGTTTTTGGGAAAACCCCATCTCTGTCCCAGGCCCTGAGAGAGGAAGGAGGATGAAGAGAGTGGAAAAAAGGCCTGAGCAGGTGCTAGCTCCTGTGGCCGGGAGAGGTGGTACCACTGTTGCCTGCGTCCACACCCTCAGCTAGAAAGTCCCAATGGGAACCCTCCTGAGGGAGCTGCACCAGCTGGACAGTTTCCTGGTTGGTGTGTGATGCCCTGTTAGACCCCCACTAAGGACTATAGAATGTGGAGCTGGGAGTGACAGGGGGCAGAAGGAACGAGACTTTGGGGCAGACAGGTGTGGCCTGGGGTACACCAGCGAGGGGCACTGGGGTCTTCTGCTCTGGATCTCATCTCGGGCAGGACAAGGACAGCACAGGCTGGGCCTGGCCCCACCAATGTGTTGATGGAGGCCCCTCTGTGCTGTGCCTCAGAGTAGAGACACCTGGTGACCACCTGCTGCCATGTCCCCATGGAGGGAAGACGGGAAGAATAGCCCCTTTGTGGGGTGTGCTCCTTACACGCATGCCCCACTAAAGGCCTTTGCCCTTAGTGCAAGCAAAGGCCTACCTTTAATTGGGGAGGGGAAATTCCAACAATCCAGGGGTTTGGCCCCCTGGGAAAGAGTCTATCCACACTAGAGAGTTTGAAAGTGCAAATGCTCAGGCAGCCAGAAAAGAGGCGTGAGGAGGGAGCCACCTGGAGGGGTGCAAGGCCACAGTCCCCAGCCCCAGTCCAGGTTGCTCAGGGAAGGCTGGAAATTTGGGTCTTTATGTAACATAATAGTATCTGACACTGACTTGGTGCTTATTGTGTATCAGCTCTGTTTTGAGCACTTTCTATACACGAGCTCACTTAATCCTCACAGGGTCATCATGGTTACTTAACCCTGACCCTGATGAGGCAGGTGTTTGCGTTATTGTCTTCTTTTCTCAGGTGAGAGGTTGAGCCACTTGTCCAAGGTCACAGCTAATGAGTAGCCCATGTGGTGTGAGATTCGGGCATCTGGCCTGGAGGCCAGATCCCAGAGACTCGCCCTATAGCAGCTACACTATATGTGTATCTAGGCAAACAGACCTCCCTGCAGGCCATCTTTTCATCTGGGTCTTGACCAATGACCAGCTCTTTTGGGACTCACCCAACACCGCAGGTGAACAACCTGGTGTGGGGGAGGCTTCTCTTCACAAGCTGCACCGTCAGCCTCTCATTCTGGAGATGCCCATCAGACACAAGGAGAATGTTCCGTGACCCTTGGGAAGGGTACAATAAACCTAGATATCGGAGCGTTTTCCAGAAGTCTGTGTTCCCCATGGTAGGTGTGGCAGACTAGAAGAAATGAAGTGAAATATTATGTACTGCTTTTTAAGGTATATTCATCATTTGTTATAATCATTTAAGTCTCCCAAAGAGGGTTTAAAGAACATATCATTTTCCTGTAATTATACATTTGTGGAATAGTTTATTTCACGTCACTATAATGTTATCATTTGGCACTTATTTGACTTTTTACAGTTTCCAGAGAACTATTATATCCATAAATATCTCATCAGAGTACCCCCAGCTTTGCCAGCCCGGACAAAGTGACTGGTCATTCTCTAAATTTTTTTTTTTTAAGACAATGGCTCATTCTGTCACCCCCAGGTAAAGTGCTCACAGTAACTTCAAACTCTTGGGCTAGGTGATCCACCTGCCTCAGCCTCCTCAGTAACTGGGACTACAGGCTAATTTTTCTATTTTTAGGTGAGACAAGGTCTCGCTCCTGCTCAGGCTGGTCTCCAACTTCTGAGCTCAAGCAGTCTACAGAGTGCTGGGATTATAGCCAGCTGGCTCTAATTTAAAAGAAAGAAAAGAAAGGACAGATGAGAATTTTCCAAAGTCGTTAACATTAGTTCGGAATCATGGTGATATTTTTTGGTTCTACTCTTTATAATTTCTATTTTTCCTTAATAAATTCATACCACTTTTATTAATGAAATAAAGAAATCACCAACATACAAACACTGAAGGACCAGGGGTGCTCTGATGGAGGCCTCAGGGAGAGGAGGCCTGGATGGTACCTCTAAAGTGTGATTGGAAAAAAGACCCAGAAGCCCAAGGAAGCCTGTGTACTCACCATAATGAACTCTGTTGGCATATTACTGCTTGTGATATACTTAGGATATGAAAATAACTCCTTGTAACCTGTGTGATTAGATTGACATGAGATGCTGGCATCAAATATTCACTGGCTTGACCACTCTTATAACAAACAATAATTCTATTTCAACCCACTGCCATGGTAAAGAATGCTACATATTTATGTGCATGCCTTCCTTTCTAGAAAACCATGTTTGAAAACTTTAACATATAAGAAATTCACCACAGTATCCCCCTCAATAATAACTGTAGAGCAATCAAACTGTGCACTTTCTGACACAAAATGCTCTGAGTGAAATACCACGTTTAGGCCTCTGCTCTGCAGCAGATCACTGTGCCAAGCAAGGTGCAGGGGCATCTCGATAGCACGGGCTGCTTGGCCCCAGCAGGGAACGGTCTCCATCCATGCCTCTCGCACTCCCTGTGCTTATTTGACCTCTGCCCTAGTAACAGGAGACCCAGCTCTGTTGCAAAGGGGCTAGGCATTCTGCTGGGTGGCACAGAACATGAGAATCAAGGCAACAGGGTTGTCCCAGCATTCCACACTATGTTCCTTCTCTCCTCCCTTCCTCCCTGAAGTGCCACCTTCTGGTACCTAAGATGTCCCTGGGCCTCCACTTGGAGGATGGCATTACTTACATTCCATCAGTGCTGAACTGACATGCCCTAAGACCATTCCTTCCAGATTTTCTATAAGCATGCTGATTGCACATGTTCTGGTCTTAGCTTTGGGATCCTCCTACTCAACAGACTAAGGGTCCTGTGTTTGGTTCAGTTGATAACAATAACAATAATAATATTTATGTCTCACCTACTATGAAGGTGAGATTTTTATAAAATCCTTTCCATACATTAGGTCAATCCTCACAATAACACTACAAGTTAGGGACAATTATTGTTGGATAACAAATGAGGAAACTGAGGCACTGTAAGTTCAAGTAGCACATCCAAGGTGACACAGACACAAAGAACTTGTGAGTGCTATAGCCAAGTTCTGGACCCAGGGATCTAGCTCCAGAGTTCTTTCTCACTTTAGCTTCATATCAGGCAACCTCTCTCTCCACAGGCGAGGTCTGGCAGTGGCAGTCATCACTTCTGCCAAGTGTGTTCACGCAGGGAGGAAGAACACACAGGACCAGAGCCAAACCCACTCACCTGTGCCAAACTGGATGATGTTTACTTTTTGCATCTCTCCCACCAAGGATAGTGCATATAAGGCGATTTGCTTGGCTTGTAAGAATGTCACACCCTCCATGGAATTGGAACAGTCCAGACAAATAATCACTTCATTCTTGTCAGTGAGGTCAGGGAGGCTGACATCAAGTTTGGGTTGAAAGACAAGCATGCAAGCCTGAGGGAGAAAAAGGTGTTGGATTGGAGCTTCTTATAACTTAAATTGAAAATGTTCTACTTAAAAAATTCTAAAACTTTCTAATGAGGTGAACTAATGCTATAAAAGCAAAATAAGACTTGTTCAACAATGAGATGGCCTACTAGGAGTTCAAGTCAAAAGTGTCACATTAGAGCTGTAATTTCTAACATATAAGATGTAACTTCCCCAGAAATCAAGAATTAATACAGAATTGTATCTGAAAAATCATATGGCATTGACATTGTCTGTAGGACAAATGGCATCAACACTGTCTTTAGGACAAATGTGTTTCTTTCTCACACACACATTCTATAGTATATAGAATAAAATGCACTCATATCACGTAAGTTTTAAATTTTTGTTTAGCTTTCAAAGTGACTGTCATAGCCACACAAAATGGTTTTAGGGCAGACATAAACAATTTTTTATTTGTTTCTCCAGCATCAATATTTAAAAATTATAGAAGGTATACAGACTACCCAAGGCAATGTCTGATAGCAAATATTCTTTGTAATGGAGACTGAGGTACAAATGACAATCTTTACAGGGAAATAGGGAATGTATAGATTTTGGTTGACAACTCAGAAATACTGTCATGTTTGACAGTGTGTTTGTATTTATAGAATCTTGCAGTGTGGGAGTTCATTTTGTAATGTGAGTTTTTCAGGACAATCAGTAATTTCCAAATGTAAACAACTTACTTATTTTAAAGTATGTTTTCATTAATGTCCTCTACTTTTTTTTTTTTTTGAGACAGTCAGTAGCCCCAGGTTGAGTGTAGTGCTCACTTGAACCTCAAACTCCTGAGTTCAAGTGATCCTCCTGCCTCAGCCTCCCAAGTAGCTAGGACTACAGGCACCCACCATAATACTGGGCTAATATTTTCTATTTTTAGTAGAGACAGGGTGTCACTCTTGCTCAAGGTGGTCTCAAACTCCAAGGCTCAAGCAATCCACTTGCCTTGGCCTCCCAGTGTCTCCTACTTCTAAGTAAGAAGAAACATACCTCACTTTCTTTTTCTGGATGTTTTTCAACCCACATTCTTGGGAGACAGGCATCAGACAAACCAATGGAAAGAGAAAATCCGCCACTGTCTAAAGAGCTGCCTTCCACGGTGCTGATTACAGCTTTGCAGTCTGTGCGCTGCAAGACAAACCACCATAACAGGGTTAATAAAGGAATGTTTCCCTTTTATCAGTTTGCACCTACCTGTCAAGTAGCGACCCTTATGGAATTTATATAATTCTATTAAGAATCAGCAATGTGGTATAATAATAAATTCCAAAACTGTGTAGGTTTCAGAAGTAAGATCTTGATCCTATCAGTTACCCTCCTGAAATTCTAAGGTCAATTTACACAGTCAAATTTATGTAAGTTTAAAACAATATCAAACCCTAGATCCAAAGATTATTGATCTGTGTATTCAGATAGACTTATCTGGTTATAACAACAAAGCACACCAGACATCAAAACCTAGAATAATAAAATAGAAACTTCAATGGTAATCTTAGAATTATATTTTATTTATAAATTATAAATAAATTATATTGTCATAAATTAAAAAGTTTTAAAAATGTAAACAATAAGCTTTACAATGATGAAGACAATGTGGGATAGTGTACAGGAAGTCTCTCCATTCCTGTCTGCTCATGCCACTGCAATGTAACTTTGAAGCTCCCTCCATCCAGAGGTAGCATTTGTATTTCTGCCCTTGAATCTGCAGTTGGCCATTTGACTTGCTTTGGCCAATGGGATACTGGCAGATGTGATATAAGTAAGGGCTTGAAAAGTGTCTATGAAATGGGGTTGGGGACTCTTCTGCCACTATACTAATGAACCTTAGCCAACCTGTGGATGGGAGATGTGGTGCCACCCCCAATGAAGCCAGGCCAGCAGCCACATGTGACTAAGGCTGTCCTAGACCATCTCGTCCCATGCAGGCAATCCAGCCCAACTAGCCTGTTAACCAACAGAACTGTGAGAATAGGAAATGCTTGTTTTTCTAAGTCATAACGTTTTGGAACTGTTGTATAGTCAAAGTTAAGTGACATGAAGGACTCCTTGTTTAGGAGGGATTAGACACATGCGTTATCTACACCCACGAACAAAATGCTAAACTTCCCTAAAATGAAAGGGAAGCAATAAAAGTTTACGAACCCATAAAGATATGGAGAACAAGAACAAAGACAATAGCATATGAGAGATGTCAACAAATTTTAGGAGATGGAAAGCTGATAGAGGTATGGGAAATGATTTAGCCTGGTTCCTGTAACGACAGCTACAGGGGGTAGGCTTGTTAGCAGCAGCATGGGAAGAAGGCTCGCCAGGTCCTGTGAGGGCATGGGACCAGTGACAAACTGCACTAAGCAGCCAAGCCAGGGCCTTCCCTGACCTAAGTAGCCAAGCAGCTGGCACTGTCTACCTCCTATTCTTTCACTAAATCAGCAGTTCTCAAGCTGTGGGTTGTGACCCACAGGAACTGTATTAAAGGGTCGTGGCATTAGGAAGGTTGAGAACCACTGCAATAAAAGAAACTGGAGATTCATTATTTAGAGAAATACAGCCAAATAGAATCCAGATGAGAGAACCTCAGGTATAATGGAGCACAGGAGCACAGGGCTGCTTCCTTTAGGGCAATGGTTCTCAACCTTTGGTCATGACCCACAGAAACTGTAAAGGGGGACGGCATTAGGAAGGTTGAGAACCACTGCTTTAGGGGAATAAAATGTAAGTTGGCATCATAAAACATGGGCCCTGAGTTGCCCATCTGTCAAATTCTATGGACAGCCTAGGGCTTCTAACTGACTTTCTCCTGTCTCAGTCTTTCTTTCTTTCTTTCTTTTTTTTTTTTTTTGAGACTGTGCCGTGGCGTCTTGGCTCATAGCAACCTCAAACTCCTAGGCTTAAGAGATCCCCTTACCTCAGCCTCCCGAGTACCTGGGACTGCAGGCACCTGCTACCATGCCCAGCTAATTTTTCTATTTTTAGTAGAGACAGAGTCTTGCTCTTACTCAGGCTAGTCTTAGACCCCTGAGCTCAAGCAATCCACCTGCCTTGACCTCCCAGAGTGCCAGGATTATAGGTGTGGGCCACTGCACCCAGCCACTTGTCTCAGTCTTAAGAATGAACCCAGAGAGGGTCACCCAGATGTTTGAGGAAAAGCTTCTAATATGGAGACCAAAAAGATAAACAAAAAGCCAGAATTAAAAAAAAAAAAAGCAACTGAGAGGAGACACAACACAGAGAACAGAAGAATGTTTTCAGAGAGAGATAGGAGAGTATGAGGTATCCATAAAACACACAAAGATGCTATTAAGAAAAGGGAACACGGCTCAGCGACTGTGGCTCAAGCAGCTAAGGCTGCATACACCTGAGCTGGCGGGTTCGAATCCAGACTGGGCCCACCCAACAACAATGATGGCTGCAACCAAAAAATAGCCAGGCATTGTGGCAGGCACCTGTAGTCCCAGCTACTTGGGAGGTGGAGGCAAGAGAATTGCTTGAGCCCAGGAGCTGGAGGTTGCTGTGAGCTGTGATGTCACAGCACTCCACCAAGGGCAACAGCTTGAGGCTCTGTCTCAAAAAAGAAAACGAACACTTGAAGAACAGAAAAGACTTCTGACAAAACATAGGAGAACCAAAATAAAAATTTCAAGAGAACGGTTAGAATTTAAAAAGAAAACACCAAGGGCTGGGCATGGTGGTTCATGCCTGTGATCCTAGCACTCTGAGAGGCTGAGGCGGGTGGATTGCCTGAGCTCACAGGTTTGAGACTGGCCTAAGCAAGAGTGAGACCCCGTCTCTAAAAAATAGCCAGGTGTTGTGGTGGGTGCTGGTATTCCCAGCTACTTGGGAGGCTGAGACAAAAGAATCGCTTGAACCCAAGAGTTTGAGGTTGCTATGAGCTGTGACACCACGGCACTCTACCAGAGATGACAAAGTGAGATTCTGTTTCAAAAAAAATGAAAACACCCAGCAAATAGAACAAAAAGATAATTAAATGGGCAATAGAAGAAAAAACCAAGAAAACAAGGGGCTGGCTTCAGGGGACACCTGATTGAAAGGCACTGCAAAAAGGAAAAAGAGAGAGAATTTTATTTTATACTTTATTTTGTATCTTACTTTATTTTACAGAGTCTCCCTATGAAGCCCTTGGTAGAGTGCTGTGGCATCACAGCTCACAGCAACCTCAAACTCTTGGGCTTAAGAGATTCTCTTGCCTCAGCCTCCCAAGTAGCTGGGACTACAGGCACCTGTCACAATGCCCAGCTATTTTTTGTTGTAGTTGTCATTGTTGCTTACCTGGCCCAGGCTGGGTTCAAACTTGCCACCTTTGGTGTATGTGGCTGGTGCTGTAACCACTGTGCTACAGGCACTGAGCCTATCTTTTTTAATATAATAAAATTTCCCAGAACTAAAGGCCACTAGTTACATACAATAAATGAACATCACATTAGTATGAAATTTCAGAATACTAGTGACAAAGAAGATTTGAATTTCTTCCAGAATTTTAAAAAACAAAACGGACCACACACAAAAAATGGGGATAAGACTATCACTCAACTTTTCATAGTAACCCTAGAAGTTAGAAGGCCATGCGCCAATCTTCAGTGTTCTAAGAAAGGGCAATTTCCAACCCAGGTTCCACCTCAACAACAGGTTCAGATTATATGCATGTGCCATTGTGCCTGGGAGAGAGGGCTTTCAACCAACATATTAGTGCATAGGAGAATAAATAGTCCCGATACTATGCAAATGAAAAAAGGCAACTTTTTTTTTTGGAAATACTCTAGAAAATTTTGGGGGTGTTTTTTGATATAGAGTCTTACTCTATTGCCCAGGCAAGAGTGCCATGGCGTAAGCCTAGCTCACAGAAATCTCAAACTCCTGGGTTCAAGTGATCCTCCTGCCTCAGCCTCCCAAGTAGCTGGGCCTACAGGTGCCCGCCACCATACCCAGCTATTTATTTATTTATTTATCTATTATTTTTAGTAGAGACAGGGTCTTGCTCTTGCTCAAGCTGGTCTCAAAGTCATAAGCTCAATAGATCTGCCCACCTTAGCCTCTCAGAGTGCTAGAATAATAGGTGTGAGCCACGGTGCCTGGCCAGAAAGCTTTTTTAAAGAAGAAAATGTCACCATAATACATTTCTGGGCTTAAGGGTAAACATCAATTAAGAGATCAAAATACTGACTATCATGTATAGGGCTCCTGGAATGAGGAGAGAGAAAAATAGATGGAGGCAAAGGAGCTAGATGTTTCCCTACAATAACAGAAGTCCAAAGATAATTCAAGAAACAGATCAATCAGTGGCGCCTGTGGCTCAAAGGAGTAAGGCGCCAGCCCCATATGCCGGAGGTGGTGGGTTCAAACCCAGCCCCAGCCAAAAACTGCAAAAAAAGAAAGAAAAAGAAACAGATGAATGAAGAAAAAGCAGTAAAAAAATTATTTAAAACCTGACAATGCCAGAGGAACAGTTCAAATATTCCAAGAGGTTCACTGGCTTTGGAAGCTGGTGTGGGGGAGAAGCATGGGGGGAGACCTATTTCTTGTTAGAAGAAATATTCCTGTTTCTTCTGTTTCTTGTTAGAAGCTGCTGTCAAACATTATTTCACTTTTAAAACATGTGTATATATTGCTTTGATAAAATAAAAGTACAGTAGTGTTCAAATAAGAGCTCTTGAGAAATCAAAAATTTACTAACCTTTTGTTTCAGTTCATGTGTATCACTGGAAATGAATTCAATCACGTATGGCATCTCAATAGACATAGTCAAAGAGAAGCTACCAAAAATGAAGAGAAAGTTGTCTTAGTCTACTATTTTAAATTTCCACCTAAAGTTGTTTCAAATAACCTTATTTTGTTATTACTTTTACTTTTTTTTTTTGGTAGAGACAGCGTCTCACTAAAATGTCACCATAATACATTGGTGGTCTATAAGACTGGTCACAAGTGATCTTCCCACCTCAACCCCCAAAAGTGCTAGAATTATGTGCTTGCACCACAACACCCGGCCTGTTTCAAATAATTTTATGTATTTATTTATTTGTTAGTTGTTTTTTTAGACAGAGTCTCACTCTGTTGTCCCCGGTAGAGTGCTGTGAAATCATAGCTCATAGCAAACTCAAACTCTCGGGCTCAAGCAATCCTCTTGCCTCAACCTCGCAAGTACCTGGGACTATAGGCATTTGCCACCATGCTTGGCTAATTTTTCTATTTTTAGTAGAGATGGGGGGGGGTCTCACTCTTGCACAGGCTGGTCTTGAACTTGTGATCTCAAACAATCCACCCATCTTGGCCTCCCAGAGTGCTAGGATTACAGGTATGAGCCACCACGCCTGGCCTATTTCAAATAATTTTAAATGAAAATTCAAACCATAAAGCTAATATCCTGAATGATTGACAGGTTATATATACTAGGTACTAACCTCTGCTTTGTTCCTATTTCCTTTATACAAATTGTCTTTACTGTATCCTGTTAAAAGAAAAATATATAACTAAGTATCTGTTAAGTTTTATGGTGACACTAAACTGACTATTACCCCAACAAGGACACAACTGACAGCAGTAAAACAGTTCTTTTCCCTTCCAAGTAGTGAAACAGAGCATTTGCTCATGGAATGCCAGGACCTAAAATACAATTGACCATCTGGACAGAGATTTTCAATCTCCATATGTCTCTGTGTGTGTACTTACACATATACACACACAAATTTTATATATATACTGTGCCTACCAAGTAAGAAGTCTGGGAGGAAGGATATTTAATAAAGCATTACCCAGAGGTTATCTCTGGGTGACAGAGTTAAGGATGGTTTTAATTTTCCTCTTTTGGCTTATTTGCATTCTCTATACATATTTAAATTCTTCATGATGAACATGCAGTATGGACACTGAGTGACTGAACAAAATAAAAATATTATACTCACTGAGCACACTTATACCTTTTATTCTTTTCATTTTATGGACACAGTATGTCTAAATGTAAAGATGTTGGTAAAATTGACTTTATATCACAAAGATCGTTTTAGATCATTTTTTCCCCTATGTATAAATCCCCAGAAAAATGCTTCTTCAAATCTAAAGTGTACGGACCTGCAGGTTTTCATTCAAAGCCTTGTCCTGTTGCCAGGGCGCCACTCCAGCGGGCATGAAGAAGACAGCAGCAGTGCCTTGGATGCTGAGTTCCGTGATATAAGTGATTTTGATGAGGACCTTAGCCTTAGGCGGTAAGTTCCCAACACTTACAGTAAAAACGTCCTGAAATAGAAACATATGACTTAGCTTAGCTTGCAGCTCTACAGCATTCTATGCTAGACAATCCCTCATATTACTTAGATGACTTGAATTACACTCTGCCAGATTCTTCCTCAGAAAACAGTAAAATTCTGATGGTGCTAAAGGAGAATCCTGGAGTAATTGGTCAGTGGTGGGGTCAGGGTGATGTGCACAGGAGGTGGAGGGAGCCAAGTCCTGTTGGCAGCTAACCTGGGGAGAGTCACTCATACACCCTGTCTCATGGCCCATCATGGGTGGGTTCTGCTGCACAGGTGGCCCCTACACAGCCCCTTTCTTGAAGAACCTGTGGCTTCCCTGACCGTCACAGCACCCAGAACTAGTTCCATCAGCAGCTGAAGAACCAGAGTAAGTTTCCCCAAACTTAGTCTTCACTTAATTCTCTTACTTACATAGTAAGTTTGTTATTTTTTTTAAGTATTTAGCTTTCTTTTAATGGGATATTGATAATCACTATAAAAGGCAGGAACCTCAGGACTAGCTAGGGCAGAGAAAATATAGGCTAGATAAATTTTTTTCTGATAACTATACAGAGATCCTCCCAACGTCTCCAACTATGTCCACCATTTCAGCCGACCATGCCATCCTGACGCTTTTGTATATTTAGATTAGAAACGTAGAATATTAATGATTAATTTAGAATTAAAGGTTAAATTATTACTTTTGACACTAAGGATATCTACTTTGATTAATGAAGAGGTACTTATCAAGTGCTTAACAGTGCTAGTGTGTGTATAAAAATCTATAACACTGCCACTAAGTAGTGTGGGGTGGCAGCGTGGGGTAGAATGGAGGCAGATGTAAGATAATGTCACTTCCGTTATCACGTGCTAGAAAGTCTACAAAATTATAACTTGTCTTGATTCATTAACCAAGTGAGCTGAATTCCAGAGTGACAAAGTCTCTCTGATGACAGAGGGGACAGAGAAACTGTGTGAATTCTGATCAGCTGAGAGTGGCTAGCAAATCAGTTTATAAAACCCAAGAGCCCCAGCCCAAGGGGAGTTTGCCTACTCATGGCTTCTGCTGGCCCACAGGAAGTTGGGCAGGGCAGAAGACAGGGAGCACCTCCTGCAGCAGGGGTGGGGCAGGGGCTGGGGCACATGCATGGGGCTCACCCTTGATACTCCTCCCTGGATCTTTTCCCCAGCAAGCTGCTGAGGAAAGGGCAGCAAACCCTTTCATTTCCCAGGCTGTCAGGGAAGGGGTCAGAGCCAAACATGTTGCTATAGCCCGACAACTGAAACTGCCCCTTGCCCAGTGTGCCACCACCACACTGGTCACATTAATGACACATCTTTAGTCCTGAGTGTTTACCACACACCAGAGGCGTTTGCTGAGTTGTTTGACTGTGAGCTCTGCATGGAACCAGCTGTTATTTTTAAACTGCTAAAATCTGATGTAGGTACTGATGTTGGTTTAACTGTTGACTCCGAAGAAGAAGCAGTACATAGCATTGTCGAGGAACATCTAGAGTCCTGGCTTGTGGCACTCAGCAGGCCTCACTGGGGTGTCCTGTGTGCAAAGCCACCACTTTTGAGTTGGAGGGAGGAAAGCTAGAAAACTGTGTGATTTGTCAGAGATTTTATTTTAAATAACAGGAGGACTCATCTACTGATAGTGGTGGAAACAGACATAAGGCTGCTGGTTTAAGGAGAATGTCAATGCACTGAAAAAGCTGCTGCTGGGAAGAAAAGACACTAACTGGGGTAAAGGACGGGGACAGAAAGGAGTATGTGGCAGGGAGTGCTGTGGGGGAGGGAATGGATGGAGGGGAGGGCTGCAGCCGGGGTGCGATGGAGGAGGGCTATATGGGTATGTGAGGGGGGCAGAGAGAGCATGTGTCTGGGGAGGGTCGGGAAGGGCTGTAGGTAGCAAGTGGAGTGGCCTGCAGGGAATCCCTTGGTATCATTCATGCAACACATAACTTCTTTAACTCTATTCACATTTCTGATACATTAACTTGTAGTATTAATGCATCTTTACATAACATTCCAGGCAAGAAATGATCTGAACCTCAACCCTTTGGATGTCTGAAGCCAGAAGATAGGTGGGACCACTTTATGTATGTGTGTAAAATAATATCTTTTGATACTTGGGAACACCTATATACATATGCCATATATAATATATAGCACTATTTATGATGGGTGACGTCTCAGTAAACTAACTGTAAGTATAAAATATAAACCAAAAATGCATTTCATACACTTAACCTACAGAACATCATAGCTTAGCCTAGCTTGCCTTAAACATGCTCAGAACACTTACATTATCCTAGAGTTGGGCAAATCATCTAAAACTAAGCCTCTTTTATAATAAAGTATTGAATGTCTAATGCAATTTATTGAATACCATACTGAAAGTGAAAACACAATGTTTGTGTGAAATTTTCAAGTACAGCTTCTACTCAATGTTATCATTTTCATATCATCATAAAGTTGAAAAATTATAGGTTGAACCACTGTATAGTAAGTGGGGACTGTTTGTATATTACTATACTGTGTATAACATATAAAATGTATGTGTATGCCTGCATGTTATATAGATAATATTCTCAACTACTGGAGGACTAACAATGATACAACATATATTTTATATTATAAACATATAAAACATAATACATATAAAATAATATATAATGCAATATTTGATTTTATATAATAATATATAATATTTTAATATCATATAGTATGAGAACATTAGTCACTAGATGGCAAAATAGATTCTGGGAGACCCGAAGGTTTGGGTTAGCAATAGCTCTGATCAGACTTTGCCCACCAATAATATCTTCCGTGAAGACTTTCTGTGGACCACATTCCCAGGGAACTGTGTCACTGAGGAGGAAACACAGTGACCAACTCACCTATAACCATAACCTAATACTATTAGGTTGCAATCTCTCAAATGAACCCCAGGCCTCTATAAAGGTTTACTCAGGAACCAGCATTACTAACTGTTTAATAATCACCTCTTCATTTCTTATTCCCATCCAGCAAATGGATATATTATATGTCAAAAGTAATAATTCATCCCTTAAATGTGTATGAATCACTCCCACCAAACATTAATTGTCACAATACTATGGCAATGTGTCATCCTCAGGTGAAATCTAAGGCACATGGCCCCATCTGCACAAACGATGAAAACATCTGCACGAGAGACACTGACTGCACACCATCTAGCACCTGCCAGAGGCATGTTTAGAACATCTTATACTTGAGAAAAGAAGTCTAGGGGACATGATGGCTGTTCCTACTTCCAGACCACATCACATTCCCCCTAATGCTGATTATCAGAAAGCATAAGAGTTGGACTTAACTCAAGATCCTGCCTCCCTGGTGCAGAATAGATAAATTGCTAGGTGAGCTTACTTCTAGAAAAAATTATAAATATATAATGCTCTTTTGTGAGAAGATGAAAATTATGTACCCCAAATGTTTTCTTTTTGTCATTATTTCTGGGAAACTCAGTACCTAATGAGAGGACTCAGCGCTCCTGTTTGTCTGGTACTAGTACCACTGACACCATTGCCTCCTTTATTAGTGTGAAGTCCGATGAACATGACTGGCTTGGCTCACAGCCAGTGAAAATCTAGGGCTAAAGTATTGTCACTTAATCTTGGTCTCTAGCATGAATTTCATATTTCAAATCTTTTTACATTTTTTCCCTTTCCTACAAGTATACTGGGCACTAGATAAGTACAAGCCATACCGGTGCGTCCTGATCCATGAGGTAAGCGCCATGGCCCTGGCTGACAGCTTCTCGGTATTCTTGCTGGGCTTCTTCTTTCTCTTTAATCTGGAAAGGATTAGTTTTAAAACCACTCCTTATATGAAGAGTGACTATAGACTTTAATAAGGAAAACTACATCAATGTTTATGAAAACCTAGGCAAAACAGAAAACTAAGAGTCTAAAATGAAAGGAAACATTCAAAGTGATCATCAAAATGAATTTAGCCGATCAGAATCACAACCAGAAAAGGCCAACTAAAAAGAATTCCCTTTAGCCTGGGATAAAAGTGTTTCAGAGTCAATAGTGGAAAAAAATGTTTGGGTGGGAATTTATGTCGAACACAAAAATAAAAGTTTATTTTCAGTTTAATAAACTTTGGATTAGGATTGCAACAATGAGTCAATCCTTAGAATAAACAAAGAATGAATCAACTGTTACTTCTTTTGGTACAATTTCTTTTTTTCTTTTCTTTCTTTTTTTTTTTGAGACAGAGTCTCACTCTGTCAATCTGGGTAGAGTGCTATTGTGTCACAGCTCACAGCAACCTCAAACTCTTGGGCTCAGTGACCTCCTTGCCTCAGCTGAAACCACAGGTGTGCACTACCATGCCTGGCTAGTTTTTTCTATTTTTTTTTTTTTTTTGTAGAGATGGAGTCTTGCTCTTGTTCAGTCTGGTCTCCAACTCCTGAGCTCAAACAATCCACCAGCCCAGAGTGCTAGGATTACAAGTGTGAGCCACCGCACTGGGTCTGGTACAATTTCTTTTTAGAAAGTTACAATGACAATCTTCACTTCAATGTTTATAACACAGCGGAAGGATCAGTTTTTGAAAAAGTATGTAAGGGTTTCTCCAATTTTCCAACATGCTTCTCTTAAACTTTTGCTATTGAAATCTCTCTTTTTTGAAGAGCCCACTCAAATAATTTGCAAGACACTGACAATAAAGACGAGACAGGCAGGATAGCCATGGGGACTCAGAAATTGAAGACGTAGGGAAACAAGAAACTGACTGAAAGCAAAGAGCAGTCGCAAAGCATTTTCTCTCCTTACCTCTCCTACTATGTGCTTCCCGTTGATGAAGGCCTCAAAGCCACACACAGCCGCCTTGTCATCCAAAGGAAAGATGTATTTTGCCTCGATGGGCACATTACTTTGATTTGTGTATGTCTGAAAAACAATGACCTGAAGAAGGGGAAAAATGCATGTATTTGGTGAGATCATATGAAGCAACACTTGCAGGAACAATGACTAATAAAAACAATTTCCCATATTTGTTTTAAATGCCTTCAAATTTTATCGCCTCCCTCAAATTTCCCAACCCTGACTTCAGAGACTAACACATTCCCAACCCTGACTTCAGAGACTGCAGCAATGGTGAGTCCACATCATATGATGAAATACATGGCTACATATTTATGTAGTTCAGACAGGTCTGCTAGAGCACACAGTCCTCCTACACACACTGATGTGGCCGAGACAACATAGCTCTTGTTGAGACACCTGGAAAAACAGCCCCTTTCAGGGCTTTGACTCCTTAGTGTCATGCGGGCTGGAAACTTCCAGAATAGTCCTTCTATCTGATCTGCTTTTAGGTGTTGGCACTTCCTCCTGGAGATGTCTCTGTGTCTGGCCCCCTCACTATACACCTTCTGGTGGCTTCGCATCTCCTCCTGCCTTGGTTCTTTGAGAATCAAGTTTTTTCCACTCCTTCATTTGTCTATCATCTCTACTGTTTTGCAACTAATCTTTCTAACAGACCGTGTTCATCACATCACTCTGCTCAGGAAAAGACGGGAGGCTTTAAATATTTGAAAATTTAATAAAAAAAGCCCTTCAGACCTAAATAAAATTTCAAACATGACAATAACAAGACAAACATATTTAAGAATTTTTAATTAATAATCTCTGGGAAGAAAGATTAGCCCACATCACAAAATCCCAAAACCAGAGATGCTGGCGTGGATGTGGAGAAAGGGGAACACTTCTACACTGCTGGTGGGAATGCAAACTAATACGTCCCTTTTGGAAAGATGTTTGGAGAACACTTAGAGAACTAAAAATAGACCTGCCATTTGATCCTGTAATTCCTCTACTAGGTATATATCCAAAAAACCAAAAATCACACTACAGCAAAGATATTTGTACCAGAATGTTCATTGCAGCCCAATTCATAATTGCTAAGTCATGGAAGAAGCCCAAGTGCCCATCAACCCACGAATGGATCAATAAATTGTGGTATATGTACACCATGGAATATTATGCAGCCTTAAAGAAAGATGGAGATTACCTCCTTCATATTTACATGGATGGAGATGGAACATATTCTTCTTAGCAAAGCATCTCAAGAATGGAAGAAAAAGTACCCAATGTATTCAGTCCTACTATGAAACTAGTTTATAGCTTTCATACGAAAGCTATAGCCCAAGAATATGGGGATGGGGGAGAGGGAGGGGAGGGGAGGGAGGAGAATGGGTGGTGGGAGGGTGATTGGTGGGACCACACCTATGATCCATCTTACAAGGGTACATGTGAATCTTTCTAAATGCAGAATATAAATGCCTTAACACAATAACTAAGAAAATGCCATGAAGGCTATGTTAACCAGTTTGGTGAAAATATTTCAAACTGTATATAAAACCAGCACACTGTACCCCATGA